>CAUYQV010183268.1:0-13466 GCA_963574575.1 Galagoides demidoff
GCATCACAGCTCATAGCAACCTCCAACTCCTGGGCTCAAGGGAGTCTCCTACCTCCGCCTCCCAAGTAGCTGGGACCACAGGTGCCCGCCACAACACCCGGCCATTTTTTGGTTGCAGCCATCATTGTTGTTTGGCGGGCCCAGGCTGGGGATTCGAACCCGCCACCTTAGGTGTATGTAGCTGGCGCCTTAGCTGATTGAGCCACAGGCGCCGAGCTGAGGAGATTAAAAATCTGAAGTCCAACAATACCTACCAGCCCAGAAAGGTCTACATTTTCACCTGAGGTAGAAGAAGAATGTTCCTTTCCATACTTTTGTCCCTCATCTTGTAACTCTTGTTGGAATTCAGGGGGAAGGAGTTCTTCTGCTGGAGCAGAAGGGGATAAACACCATACAGATTGGAAGGGGGGGGTGCGTCCCTGTTCATCACTGGGATTTCAACAAACTCTAATTAGTTCTCAGCGAGTAAAGCTATTAATAAGAATTTTAGAGGCCCATGGGCTGTATAAGAGAATGTAACTTTTCTTCCACTTTTTCCCAAATGGCAGCACTAACAGTGCCTTCCTCGAGAAACCAAGGGCAAACTTCCTGAACAAAGTGCATAAAGCGTTCTAACTGAGCAACTGAACATGGAAGCCCCTTGTTTTTATCACAGATTTAAGCATTAGAATAAAGAGTTCTTGCTCCTTTGAGCATGACTGTCCCATAATTTATTGTTCCCAACAATGATTCTCCCTGGTTAAATCACCAACGGCACAGTTTCACAGCAAAGGGTACAAATACTCTGGTCCCTGTTTGGGCGCCACCTTTCGTGAACCAGTGTGAAAAGTAAATGAATCGGAGTGGGATCAGTGGGAAATGGCGAGACAAAACACGAAAGACAAAGACACAAGAGACAGAGATGGAATGGAGAGGTCAAGATGGGATTGGAAGGTCTGGGATATTTTTCTCTATCACCAGCACCCAAAGTGCCCAAACAGCTTTATTTTTAAGGAGAGAGTACAAACAAGACCCATCTTCAATTTAATTATAAGAAGAGAAGCAAGCACAGGGTCCCAAGTGACCTCCAAAATATGGGCAATACTATATATTTACAAGATTAGTTGGAAAATGTACCTGACTGCTTTGAAGTGCAGCTATAAAGTTAAAAGCTAAAGTTTAAAGGAAAACATGTTTTTATTCTGCTGGGTTAAAAGTTGAAGCTTAGAGAAAATACGTTGTTATCCACTGAGGAGGGTTAGTAGAGGGGAGTTCATCCCTTGGACGTTCTCCCAAGGTATGGGGGCCCCGCCACCTCACATTCTACAGTGTAATACACACAACTTTTTAGTATCCATGAGATAATCCACGCTCTAACAGTAAAGATCTTTTGATACTAAGGGTTTTAATTTCTGCCAGTTCCTAATTATTTATTCTCTCAGAATTTTTTTTACATGTTTCTTAAATAACACACACTTTATGTAAAATATAAGAATTAATGTACATTCTGAGGGTCAGAATCCAGTAACACATTTTGTATCCTTGCTGCATACAAGCTGTATAAAAGAAACACAGGCTGCATTGTTTTGTGTTCCATGCAGTAAATGTTCACAAAAATCAAGCAAACAACTATATAGCCTTTAGCCACTAAAATCAACCCTCTCAGTTATAACAGACTTATCAACAAAAATGAAAGTACACAGTTGCATCAGAACCGTGCTGCGCTGTTACGTCTTGGTTGGAAGGACCACAAAAGCACTGGTAGCTGCAATTTTTCCTCGTTTTCACATAGGACTAAAGAGTATTTTCACATGGCTTTTCCGAACGATACAGGCTTTTGCTAAAGAGGCATTTTCAGGCTTCAAATTAAAACAATCAACCTTTAGTGAAAAAGTGCAGATATGCTTCTCTTGGGCTTCTAATCCTGGAAGTAGCTTGCTACAGGTCCTTAAGGCAAATGCCAAGAGTCAAAAAAAAAATCATAGAACAGTCTCAGGATGTAAACAATAAAATCCGCTGATCAAGGTCTTATTATGCCTGATAGAAACTCCTCAAGAGAAGGTCTGTCTGCATAAGATTGGCAGCTTCTTGGTTTGTGAAGTCTCATGAATTTTATATCCTAGATGCACCGTGCTTTTATTCCCTACTGTAGACCTTTCTGCAGTAGATAAAAGTTCATGATGTTGCTTAAAAGAAAAAAAAAATACAAAGCATGGGGGAGCTACTCAAAGACCAAGCAGTTTTTGGGTTTGTTTTTGTTACACTTTCACATTTTACTTTTGTGGTTGGCAAATGGAAAACCAAACTGGGAAATCATAATGTTGGAATATTTTAAGGGCATGCTATCATAGATACTAACAAGCTTATTTATACAATACGACCTCTGGAGAAAGTGCTCAGCTCGATGCCACATCCCAGAGTAGCCGCTGTTGCTTTCTTTTTCCATATTGCTCATGAGTACAGGTTTCACGAAGACACCCGAAGTCTTCCCAATATGCTTAGCAATGATGAAATTCATGGCAATATCATCACAGTTTTGTGTTTCATCTATCAAAGCATGCACTGCAGCAGGCTGCTTCTGAAAGAGTTCAAGATATTTGCTGTTGAAGAATGAGGCTCCAATCAGCACCATGGAGTACTGGTCACCATTTCCAAGACTTGATGTTTGTAGTTCAAAACCTCCGTAACTGTACACACCCGATGCAGTAGAGACGTGCTTTCTAGGAACAAATCCTACAATTTGATCAGGAAATTGCTGAAAAGGGGGAGAAAGAACAAGTAAGTGTGGCATTTCTTTAGAGAAGACACAGTGGGAAGGAGAATGAGAGAATGAAACTGATGTGTCACTTTGCCTCATTCCTGCCTTCTGTGTCTCAGTTTCATCGAACTCCAGGCAACTTTGTAAATCTGTTCTGATAAATTGACTAGTCAAATTCGACCACAACTCAAAACTCTCTGAAAACAAATTGCCTAACCTCACCAATGTTCTCCTAATTCAAACAATATCTGATATGAATAAACAGCACATGTTGAAGGACTGGACTCTTCCGGTGACTGGGATTTGTGCAAGAAAAACTGACTACATGATAAGGTATTTATTGTAGGAAATAAGATATGTGATTATTTTGAAAAAATGTTCTAATCTTTTAGGAATCTTTAAAATTATGGATCTACATGTATGATTTTTATTTTTTATTTTTAACTTTCTTATAGACAGGATCTCACTTTGTTGCCCAGGCTGGAAGGTGGTAGCATAATCATAGTTCATTGTAACCCTGAACTCTTAGGCTCATGTGATCCTCCTGACTCTGTCTTCCAAGCCTCTGGGACCAAAGGTCTGTGCCACCATGCCCAATTTTTTTTAGATGTGGTGGTGGTGGGGGGGTCTTACTCTCTTGTCCAAGCTGGTCTCAACTCCTGGCCTCCAGCAATCCTCTTGCCTCTCCTCCTGAGTCACTGGGATTACAGTATAAGTTACTGTGCTTGGCTTACATGTATGATTTTATTGTTTTTCATGATTTTAATGTTCATAAATGTCACTTTTGATTTTAAACAAAATATTTTATTCTTTCTCAACCTGAGTATTTTTTTAAAAATATGAAATCATATAAATTATATATATATATATATGTGAGAGTGATGTGTCACTATCTTTGAAGAAGGAATAAATGGTGACAAAATACAATATTAATAAGGGGAGATTGACATAAAATAAAACAAAAATCAGCACATAAAGACTGGAGCATGGGAAAGAGGTAAGGACTTACTGGGTTGTCCTTACACCCAGTAAGGTACCAAACACAAATAATTTGAGTTTCATTCATTTATTGAATAGAAGGTGAACTAGGGACATAGACATGCTTCCCCACACACAAATATTCACACACACAGACCATTTTAAAGAACTCAGAGTCTAGAGAGGGTATGATAGGGGTATGTGAACAAGGAATTGCAATATTATGAGGAAGTTATAAATGTAGCTGGGTAAATCTGATGGGAACATTGAGGACAGAAGGACAACTGTGTTGCCAGAGGCCCAGGGGAAGGTCAATAGATGGGAGGCTTCGGAGAAGGGGTGACATCTGCACAACATGGAGAAGAAAAGAAATGTCACAGATGGCGACAGGAGGAAAGAGAAAAGCCTGAAAGTGAAGGTTGTGGGCCAGCACAGAGGCAGATGTCTACTCCAGTTCTGCTTGCTTATGTACAAACCCAAGTCCTCACACTATGTGGGGTACAGTTCAGACTGAATTTAAGGAGTTCAGACTATCTTGGTCTAAGAATTAAAATTGTTTTTGATATTTTTATAAAGCCCCAAATCACATTCATCTAATTTTAATTATTGTTCTACTTAACCATATCCCCCATATTCTGCATCTCCTATCTCCATTTCAGGTAAATTAATTTTTTTCACCTTAAACAGAAATCTCACAGCTGACGTTATCAAATTAAAACTTACTGCCTAAGAAGCTTTTATTGACTGGGCTGGAAAAAACTGCTGATATGGAAAATTTTCAATTTGTTGATCACTATACTAGGCCTGAAGTTAAAAACTCCAGTTTTTACAATATTTTTTACAGTTTTTAACAATACTCTGCAGGCTGATACCTGCAGCCTACAGAGTATTGTAGCATTTACCCTTAATATCTAATGCTGTTATATTGTAAGTGGCTAACTGAAAACAGTTACAATCGTGAAAATTAGACATTTTATTGGGTAGCAGTGTTTAATTATTTGACAGGGCTTCAGAGTATCTGTTTGGGTTTCAGGAAATATCGTGCAACTTGAAAAAGTCAGCTGTTATTAACACATGTTCAATAATAAAGAGCAGCTTTTATAGGATAGTGAGCAATTTATGTCTGTTTATTCAAATTAGGATTTGGAAAAAAACACTGAATTTCTTGTTAAAGTTGGCAACAGTGGAAGTGAAATCAGGGACATGTTAGTTGAAGCTTATGGGGTTAACGCCAGGAAGACGACAGCAGTATCTAAGCAGATTAAATGTTTTTCTAAAGGGAGAGAAAATGTCACTGATGAAGAGAGGTCAGGGCGACCATTAAGGAGCAGAACTGACAAAAACATTACAAAAATTTGTTGAATTGTGCATCAGAATCATTGGCTCACTGTGAGAAGCATAGCAGATCAAGTAAACATTGATAGAGAAACAGCTGGGAAAATCTGAACTGAAGATCTTGGCAGGAGAAAGGTGTGGCTCTTGCATCACAACAATGCACCAGCTCACACAGCACCATCTGTGAGGGAGTTTTTAGCCAGTAAACAAATAATTGAAGCACCCTCCTATTCACCTGCTGTGGCCTCCAATGACTTTTTTCTTTGCCTGAACATAAAGGAAATATTGAAAGGAAGAAATTTTGCCAACATTCAGGACATTCAGGGTAATAAGACAACTGCTCTGATGGCCATTCCAGAAAAAGAGTTCCAAAATTGCTTTGAAGGGTGGATGAGGCGCTGGTGTTGGTGCGAGGCTTCCCAAAGGGAAGGATGGCTTGATTCAGCTCAGGAAATCTTGATTAATCTATCTCTTAGACAATACTGTCTACACTATTTGGGGGTAATTCACACATTTCCCATGCTTCTTTAGCTAAGCACCAGATAAGATGTCATACAAATGGTTTCATGAAGGCAACAGCAGCATTTACCTGCCAAACCGAGAAAGCAAAAACGAGGTCCTGGGCACTAATGAGCGTGTCATCATCTACCATTAACACCGCTGAAACGAAAGGGAAAAAAACCGAACAGTTTGGAAAAGAAAATAAAACTAGTTAAGACAGTGTCTATATAGATCATTCAAATGAAGTATTTTCTGACCAGATTAGTAAATAAGAAATGTATTCTTGGACAGTTTTGCCCAGTAGATAATTTTTTTTTGCATTGTAATTGATTTTTATAACTGCTTGTAGGGCAAATAATCGTCCAACATCCAACATCCCAGAAACTATTAAATCTATAAATTAATAAAGCTTAAGATTTTTTAAAGCAAATTACAACCCCATGACACTGCTACAAACAGGAGGAAAAGGGAGTGGTAGCTTATTAAGCACAAGTTAAATAGCATCTTACTGCTCGGTGTAATGCCACAACACGTTATTATAGCATATCCTTTTCTACAATACTAACATCTTTGTCATTATTGCAAGATGGATGTGATTTCCTTTCCAAGAGACTGTTTCTTGACATATTGGAAATTGCCCTAAAGCTTTTCAAAGTTCTTCCTTGTGATTAACTTCCCCACTTATTCTTTTCTTTCTTTCTTTTCTTTTCTTTTTTTGAGATAGTCTCTCTCTGTGCTCTTGGGTAGAATGTTGTAGCAACATCAATCTCTTGGGCCTCAGCTTCCCAAGTAGTTGAGCCTACAGGCTCCTGCCACAACACCCAGCTAATTTTTTCTATTTTATTAGAGACAGGGTCTTGCTCTTGCTCAGGCTGGTCTTGAGCTCCTGAGCTCAAGTGGTCTGCCTGCCTTGCACTCTCAGAGTTCTAGGGTTACAGGCATGAGCCATGGCACACGGCCAACTTCCCCATTTTTCTCTAGACTGTTAAGACAACAAGTAGAAGGCCAGATGTCTGCACATCTGCCCCGGCTCCAGTTGGCTCCAGCCTTTCTCGGCTGAGAACCCAGCTGCTACTCACCATTGGTTTCCAGTTCAGGGAAGACCTGGAGTCGATTTCTCATTCTGTTTGCTATCTGTTGTTTGAAGATCACAGGGACAGGATGAGGCCCTAGGGAATTCCATAACTCATCTGGTCCCTTCTCCCCAACATTGTTCCACACCACAATCACTTTGTGCAGATGTGGTACTGCCTGGTAATGATTCAGAATTCTCAGCAAGAGATCTGTTCTGTTGTACGTCTGCATTATGAGGGTAAAGGAATCCTGGGCGGACTTGCCCTGGGACTTGAGGTCCCTGCGCAACATGAGCATCTTGTTTTCTTTGACATTGGGAAGTAAAGTGTTCAAAGCCCCGGCCACCAGCAGTAACACCAAGATGACCACCAACAAGAAACGGAGCACTCGGATCCCCATGACTCTCCCCGGAAGTTTGCAGATGTGGCAACACCTACAGCGAAATGGAAATGAAACACAGAAGGTCAACCCTCTTACTAGTCACTGTGTTTGTATGTTGTTTTTCCAATGAAGAGTCAGATCAATCTTATTTTAGCTGATGTAAATTCGGTTTTCCCTTTCTCTTTGATAAGATGAGTTGGCCTAAAAGATAAAAACAGAGACCAATATTCTCTCCCTTTGGGACCTGTTTGTTTTGCAGTTGCAAACAAACAAACAAACAAAAAATCTTAATGTGCACCAAACTGGAAGAATTAAGCATTTTAAAGTTTTCTCTTATTTTACCACTAAAATCTGGAACTGAGATTACTTTTCAAATGAGATTGCACTTCCCTTAGTTGATGTCTTAGTAAGACATCAATTTTAAGCTTATGTTTGGTAGCAGTAAATTGAGTTCCAAATAAAATCAGAAGCAGAGCCATTAATACATGAAGCGGCGAACAATTA
Source organism: Galagoides demidoff (assembly GCA_963574575.1). Taxonomy (NCBI): domain Eukaryota; kingdom Metazoa; phylum Chordata; class Mammalia; order Primates; family Galagidae; genus Galagoides; species Galagoides demidoff. The sequence continues at coordinate 7,511 of CAUYQV010183268.1, forward strand.
CGGAGGCTTATTACTTATCAGGCCCGGTACTACATGTTTCATATGCCCTAGTATGTACTTATTCATTCAACAAACTAAACAAATATTTAGTGAGCAATAACTTTGTGCCAGGGACTATTCCAGGTTCTGTGGATACAGCAATTGATGAGAAAGACAAGGTGTTAGCTATTAGTAGCACAGGACACGATAGGGAGAGAGATAACAAGATAAATTCAAAAGCTATTTTGGGTAGTGGTTATGAAAAGAATAAATCAAAATGATGTGATAAGCAAAGGCTACATGGGGGTGGGACTTGCTAGCCTCAGTAAGGAGCATACATTTTATTCCAAGTTAGATGGAGATCACTGAAAGACACTCATCAGCCATGTGATAGGATCTAATTTACCCTTTGTTATTGTTATTTCCATTTAATACCTTAGATGCTCACAGAGATTAAATAACTCTCCCCAAATTACTAGCTAAAATAATGTAGCCAGGATTTCCATCAGGAAAATCTGCCCAGCCTAGGCTGTCCATTATGGGCTATGGGTTGTACTTTCTGGGTTTAAATCCAGGTTGAACTGAGGCTCTTGAGTTTCCCGAAGCTCTGTCTCTCAGTTCGGCTCATAAGGCATTATTGTCAGATAAGTCTCTCTCATCTTCCTTACTATACCTGGAAGATTTTCCAGAGATAGCCACAGAGTAATAGTGAATGAATAATTGATAGTTAGGGCCTCGATATTCACTGGTCAAACATTTTTGTATAATTGAATCTCTCTTATATGAGAAGAGGTTAAATCTTACATACAGGTTTTTAGAATCTAGAACTCTGATTCCATGGCTTCCATTACAATTTTATTTCCAACTTGGCGCCTGCAGCTCAGTGGCTAGGGTGCTGGCCACATACACGGGGGGTTGGTGGGTTTGAACTTGGTCCGGGCCTTCTAAATAACAATAACAACTACAACAAAAAAATAGCAGGGCATTGTGGCAGGGGACTGTAGTCCCAGCTACTTGGGAGGCTGAGGCAAGAGAATTGCTTAAGCCCAAGAGTTTGAGGTTGCTGTGAGCTGTGATGCCATAGCTCTCTACTGAGGGAGACATAGTGAGACTCTGTCTCAAAAATAAATAAATAAAGTAAAATTTTATTTCCTGGCTTGCTGCCTCCTAGTATAGCATTGTTGGCTTTTAATGCTTTCTGTCTTACATTCTTCTGCCATTGGTACCTCTGGTTCCAGACTACTTATTTTTCCACAAACCTCCAAAAAAGCCTTTTAGGTAGATTCTAATTTTGTATTCTGGCAACTGAGTCCTCATATCCACTTCAGCACGGCCTCATCTATTCTACTGCTCTACTCAAGCAGAAAAGGCAGAAGTGAGGAAAATGAATTATTCAAGGAAATTAACTTAAGTAAAGACCAGAAGCAAAAATCAACCAGGAGTTTTTAAACAATATATTTAAAATACCCTTAAGAAAAAACTAGATTTCTTAGAAAGAAAAAAATATACATTATTCTTGAAGACTTTAATTAAACCATAGTCTATCCTGTCTTACCACTTTCAATACAACTTCTTTTCTTAGGTTAATATGATAAACAGTTATTCTCATCTGTTGCTTAATACAAACACAATAAAGTCAGAAAAACTTCTTGGTACTAACCACATGTATGCTATGTTACCTGTAAAGAGCCACTGTCACTGTCTTTCTTAATGTAACACAACCTCCATATACTTTTTGTTTCTTCCCATCCCTTGGAAAAGTGCAGTGTGTATATACATATACAGAAATATCTAAGCTCCTGATTTCATATCTTGTGGCTAAAGTTAGGCCATTATAGCTAAGCTGGCATTCCTAAGACTGTAGCCTGACTCTTCCTAGCCAACAGAATATGATATTCCAATAGATATGATCACTTTACTTCCCAAATGATGTCTAACCATTTTTTTCTGTTTTTTACAGAGGAGCTTGGCAGTGGTTGGGTTAGTGACCATCATGTTCCTGTGACCTTGTTTCATGCTGCGAGGTGGTTTTGTAGCTATAGATAGTTTTCTCTCTATAGTTCAGAGACCAAGAAAGACCACATAAGCAATATCTTTAACACCTTCCTTTGAATTTTGGGCGAATGGGATTTCCGAGGACAGGGACATACACTCCATGAGGTGCCATGTGCTGTGGCCACATGCAAGCAAAGGAAGGGCTTATTCACAAGGCCAAGGGAAAGGTCATTGCTGTTCAGCAGCTCTCACTTTTCAACAGTCCAGATCTGAAAGCAATGCTACTTCGATGGGAAGCTTTTTGGAGAGCCTTCAAGGGTATTCCGCCCTGGACTTTCTCTGTAGCTTGTTTTATGAAGAAGAGCAATTTTGTGTCTCCCCTTCTATCAAGCCTCGCTCTTAAAATATGAATAAAATGAATTATTTTCAAAGTAACCTGAGCTTTACCATGATTATTTTTCAAGGACAGCAATTTAAGGCTTCAGAGTACAATGTTGTCATTTCATGTGCCCTCTTACTAAAACAACACATGCCGTTAATGTAGTCAACCAAAGATAGACCATTATGAATTAATAATCTTGGCTCCAAGTCCTTGAAAATACTTTTAATGCTGAATCAAAAGCAGGTCCCATAAGACATACTTCATTTCTACATAAAAGTGGCTAGGTATAAGCACTCCAAGTAAAGAAGGATTTTGACAACTGCATTAAAAGTAAAACATGATTAAGGCCTTCGTTTTTATGTTTGGCTAAACGGGAAGAGCATATTATAAAACTTATACAGAACTGTTTCCAGTCTCTAAAGTAGACACTAATAACTCTTTACCTGGCAGTTCTAGTCTAAAATAAGAAATGAATGTTAATTACTCGGCTTACTATAAATACGCACTTTGACACCCATGAGCGACTGCTTCATTTTCATCCGTACATGTAAGTAGAAGTTTATCCCCTGGGCCCAGCACAGGGATCTCCTCTTTCAGATAGCTTCTAAATCCCCATTGTACCTATTTCAGGAAGGTTTCAGGAGATATGGATAATTTACGTCTCTAGAGACATAAATTTCATGTGGTATTTATTAAATAATGCAGCATATAAAAGTATGTAAATTTTTTAGTTTGCATTGAAAACCAAGAGGAGCAAGGAGTTTATAGACGGCAGTGCAAGTGGCACACTGTACTTGGAGAACAGGTGAAGTCTAGAACTCTGCTGTAGGCCCATCCCAAACAGCTTCAGTGCAGTTTGGAGAGTTAATGATGACTTTATGGCTATATGAATTTCACAGCTGGTAGGGTCTCCTCCCCGTGGCCCACAGGCTGCATGCTGATTTTGTGAGGACCCTTTTTTGCTTCTCTGTGGTGCCAGATATCATGGAAAGTAGGCACGGACTTTTCTTTTTGGGCTAATCAGCTTTTGTTAGTGTTTGTATATTTAATGTGTGGCCCAAGACAACTCTTATTCCTCCATCGTGTAGCAGAAGAATTAAAAAAAGGTTGGACACCCCTGCATCTTCTGTGCTCTTCCAGAGAAAGTTCCAAACCTGTCATCTAAATCCCAACTTTGAACAAGCGATATGAGAAGGAACATATCTGAATGTCCTGTCTCACCTAGAAAGAACCAAGGAGGAAATGAGGCCACCTCCCAGTTCGCTTGCCGTCAATATCTAAACGCTCCCTTTAGGTTTTGACTTTTCCCTTCTCAAGTTAAGTCCGTATATATTTACTGAGGCCCTGCCTCATTCCAAAAAGGACCTAACACTTCTTAGTCTATTCCCTTTCTGTTGTTTCTCTTGGTAGGTTAAATATAACTTTGGTAAATAGAGTAAATGTCATCAAAACAAAACAAAAATCCTTCCTCTTCAAAGATTCCTAGAATGGTTTGTGTGTGTGTGTGCACTGATTCATTTATTAGAGGTCTAATAGGTAAAGAACACATCATTTTGTTGTTTTGATACATTGTTACTCAGGTACCTTCTACGCCAGGGATTTTTAACCAGGGACAATTGTGCCTGGGGGCATTTGGCAAAGTCTGGAGGCATTTTTGATGTTCAAACTGGAAGGGAGATACTATTGCTATCTAGCGAGGAGATGTCAGGGACGCTGCCAAACACCCTATGATACACAAGACAGGCCCCCACGGCAAAGAATCATCTGGCCTAACAGGCCAATAATACCAAGGTTGAGAAACCCTGCTCTACGTATGTTGCCTGCTAAGATACACTTGGTGATGAGGACTCTGCAAAACCCACTTCTACAGATTATCCTCAAACAATAAGGGACAAAGCCATGTCTCTCAAACTGCCTTCATAAGTACATGTCTCACTGCACAAATCATAAACTGAAAGCACTGAAAGGGACCTCAGAGCCTGCCTAAGCCAACTTCCTTGTTTCACTGGTAAAGAACCCAAGGTCCAGGGGTGAGGAACTTGGCTAAGCTCATGCAGCTGCCTGCAGCTCATTGGCAGCAGAGCCAGGGCAAGAATTAGATCTGATGGCACAGTTCACAACTCTTTCCACGTTCTTAGGGCAAATTCTGCAAGGATGTATCAAAACATTAACAAATGAGACTGCCACTAAGTTACCTGTAAGATAATATAAGAATTCCTACTTGTTTTGTTGGAGATTTTTAACAACAGCTTTAATGAGAGTTCACATACCATAAAATTCACCGAAGTATACAATTCAGTGGATTTTAATATATTCATAGAATTTTGCAATGATCACAGCTTCATTTTAAAACATTTTCAACAACCCCCCAAAGAAGTCCCTGACCTATTAGTAGTTATTCCCCATTCCCATTCCCCTCAACCCCCCACCTCTCTTCCAGCCCCAGGAAACCATTACTTTCTGTTTGAATGGATTTGCCTATTCCAAGCATTTCACATGAATGGAATCAACATCACCTGGCCTTTCCATCTGGGTTCTTTCACTCGGCATAATGTTGTCAAGTTTTATCTATGCTCTTAGGTACCATGAGACATACATCAGCACCTCTTTTTTCTTATTGCCAACATTCTATTGTACAGACATAGCACATTTTGTTTATCCGTTCATCAGCTGCTGGGCGTTTGGGTTGTTCCCACATTTTGGCTGGTAGGAATAGAGCTGCTGTGAACATTCCTTTATGCACAAGTTTTTATGTGGATGTGTTTTCATTCCTTTTGGGTGTGTACCTAGGAGGGGAACTGCTAGGTCATCATGTCAAGAATATTTACGTATCTGAGAACTGAAGTAGCTTTGGAAAGAGCATTTTATGAAACTGTAAGATATTTTGTCAAATGTAGACGTAAGAGTAAGAAAGTAAGGCCAGGCGTGGTGCCTCACACCTGTAATCCCGGCACTGTGGAAGGCCGAGATGGGTGAATTGCCCTGAGCTCACAGGTTCAAGATCAGCCTGAGCAAGAATGAGATCCTGCCTCTAAAAATAACTGGGTGTAGTGGCTGGGGCCTGTAGTCATAGCTACTCAGGAGGCTGAGAAAAGAAAATCGTTTGTGCCCAAGAGTATGAGGTTGCTGTGAGCTATGATGCTACCGCACTCTACTGAGGGTGACAAAGTGAGACTCTGTCTCAAAAAAAAGAGAATATGAAGAAAGTAAATAATATAGAGTCTTATTAAACAACAGTGCAAATTCTTTCATGTATGTATGTATGCCTTTAAATGGATCAATGTGAATTTTCAAAGACTTGCTGTTCAATTATTTACTATGTTATCTATCAATGTTCCCTGGAAGGAACACTCTGGAAGGATCCTTTTCCCAACGCTAGCTCCTTCAGACTGCAAAAAGAATAATTACCCAGAGAGAAGCTGAAAACAAATACGCCACAGCACAGCGTGAATAAAGATTAGTTTGTCCTCTGACTCATGAGGTAGAAAAGGAATGAGCAGCTTGGTGCGGTATGGTGAGAAGGTGTCATTTTTATTTTGATATCACAGATGGGAGAAGAACGGTAACTACTCTGCCATTTTGCTATGAGACTGGCCTCAG
>CAUYQV010183269.1:0-15547 GCA_963574575.1 Galagoides demidoff
AATGACAAATGCCTGAGGCTTTGGACATCCCAGTTACTCTGATTTAATTAATTCATGTTGCATGCTTGTATCAAAACATCACATGTCCCCTATAAAGGTATACAACTATTATGTACCCATAATAATTAAAAGTAAAAAAAAATTAAAGGGAAAACAAAAAAAAAAAAAGAAGACATATAAATGGCCAAGAAATGTATGAAAGAATTCTCAACATCACTAGTCATGAGGGAAATTCAAATCAAAACCACAATGAGGTATCATCTCACTCAGTTAGGATGGGTATTATAACAAATACTGTTGAGGGTGCAGAGAAAAGGGAACCCCCATAGAGTGTTGGCGGGAACATAAACTAGTACAGCCACTATAGAGAACACTATAGGAGTTCTGCAAAACTTACAAATAGAACTACCATCTGATCCAGCAACCTCACTAGTGGGAATTTATCTAAAGGAAAGGAAATCATTATATTGAAGAGACATCTGCAACCCATGTTTATTGTAGCACTGTTCACAGTAGCCGAAACATGAGAGGTGTCTTAGGTGTCCAACAATTAGATAAATGGATAAAGAAATGACAGCACTTTATGCTTTAGTATTCCACTGTGTGTCCTTTCCCCAATGAGTGTGGATAGATAGATAGATAGATAGATAGATAGATAGATAGATAGATAGATAGATATTAGAGATACTAGAGGCTGGGATGCATAGGGGGAAGGGATGGATAGGGAGAGCTTCTTTAAGGCTGTGTCCCTGCCTCCCGTCCCCCATGCAGCAGACCAATATTGGTCCTGGGCCTGCTAGGAACCAGCCAAATGGCAGAAGTTGAACAGGTACAAGTGATTAAAGCTTCATCTGTATTTACAGCCACTCCCCATCACTTACATCACCACCAGAGAGCTCTGCCTCTTGTTTGCTCCTCCCTGCCCCCACCCCAGAGTCTGTGGAAATGACTTTCTGCTGCATGAAACCAGTCCCTGGCTCCAAAAAGGTTGGAGACCACTGTGTTAAAGGATTCAAAATTACAGCTAGATAGAACGAATAATTTCTAGTGTTCTAGATTGCTGTAGGATGACTACAGTTAATAATACATTATGCAGTTGCAAACAGCAGAAGGAAGACATTGAGTATTATTAACACGAAGAAATGATAAATGTTTGTGATGATGAATATGCTAATTACCCTGATCTCATCACAATACATTATAAGTGTTGAAACATTATTATGTACAGTTATTATTTGTCAATTAAATTTTATTTTATTTTCTAAATACCAGGCACAGTACTGTATGCTTGTACTCCAGCATTTGGGAGGCTGAGGTGAGAGGATTGCTTGAGGAGTTCAGGCGTGGGCAACATTAGCAAGACCCCTGTGTATAAAGGGTAAATCAATAAAAGTAAAATAAAATTTAAAAAAAGCTAGAAAAAATTTAAAGTGACCCTTCTCTTCTTCTCAAGACAGTCTGTGCTCTGACCAGCTTGGGGAAGGAGGGAAACCATGCGTAGTATGAGTCTGCAAAATAACTGAGGGAATGCACCAGTTGGTATAACCACAAAAATATTCAGGAAAAAACAGAGAATGAAAGTGGTGGGATAAGAAGTAATGAAATGAATGAGTGTGGGTTCCTGTGGAAAGGGAGATTTTGAGACATATTTTGAAGAGAAGTTGGATGTGAATTGATAAAGAGGAAATATCACTCCACATTGAAAGAATGCTGTATGCAAAGATGATACCTTAACTTACGTTCCTCAGAAAAGAGGCTGAGGTTAATTTTATGAGCACATCCTTTGTTGTGGTGTATGAGTCTAGAGAAGCAAGAGTGAAGCGAAGAAGGAAGGTAGGAAACAAAAAGCCATGTTGCTAAGCTCTGGTTATAGGAAATGCAAAAGTTTTCTCATTTGCCTGAGAAATATGTTCAGGGACTCCGAACTCACGGCATCTTGGAACAGTTCTTTGATGGAAAGGAGGAAGGTTCTACCGACTGGCTTTTTTTCATTTCCTGATTTTCATGTCTACTTTACCTAACAAGTGTTAACTCGCATGTCTTTCTTTCAGATGCTGTCGGGACCCAGCTTTGTTGTGGAGCTGCTGGGGTTTCCCCCACAGTGAGCATGCTGGAGCCCGCATCAAAGCCTGATCTTCTCTCTCTGGGATTTTCAGGGAAGGCTGAGATAATCAGGCACTGGACTTTCAGTCTTCAGGGTTTTATGCTTACCAAATTGGCAAGAGTCAAGCAACCATTGTTGGGCTCCTCCTATCAGGAATCAGGCCGAGCAGTAGTCTGTGGTGGGGAGCAGATGAGGTCAAAATGAATCTGAGGAAGTTTTTGAGATAGGTCTGGTACCAAGAGGAAAATCCATGGTGAAAAACTCAGCATGTCCAGAGGAAATGAAGCTGAGGCAGATGTGTAGCTTAGTGTACCACTTAAGTGACATTCTAGGAATGGAGACAGCTAGGATTTCAGAGGTTGCTTTGAGTGAGTTTGACATTTGTGACCATTTTGTTGTGTTTATTATGGGCTGATCCTGTGATTTTTACTGACTCAATGATCATTTCAACCTCCTTCCAAAACTCCTAAGGCTAGAAAGTTTAGACACACACTTTCAGACTTCAGTGAAACTAGAGTTCTGGGAATGAGTCAGATTCTGCTGAAGAGATGCACCCAGGAGAAACTTGAATTCAGAACAAGAGGAAGGGGAGAGACAGGCATGAGATATGATTGCAGCCATGGCTGGGTGTGTCATCAGCAGCCAGCTGGTGCTTCCTATGGTGACAAGGCCAGCACCTCCCAGGGGCCCCAGTAGTATGATGTGGCTTTGGAAATTTTTCACGGATACTCAACCTCGAGGCTGTTTCTCTATCAAGTGATTTGCAAACATTTTAACATTCTGTAAAAAAAATTTTTTTAAATAAATAAAAGTAAATCTTATTTGCTTAAACCAGCTAGAGTGTCTTGTATGCTGAAGAAAGAATCATTGACTTTATATCTTTAAAAAACCTTCCATTGGAGTCTACATAGGGAGAGAGGGAGATAAGATAGACATAAAGACAGATAGAGGCAGGTGTGGGGAGGAGAGAGATCAATTCTGGTTGGTGGACGCTGTGCAACCCAGTGTTCACAATTGTTCAGTCTGGTTTCTCCCTCACTATATATTCATATATTAATAGCTGCTATGCATGAAGAAATGCAGAAGAACCTTGAAGGTACCTACACGCGTTTGACTTCTCAGTCTTCATTAAATGCTAAGAGAAGCTCAACAAAATATGTACTGTGTTAAGGACTTTAGCATCTAAACTTAAGGAAAGATGTAGTGTTTGACGTCTGTCCACCGGTACCTCGGGAGGGGTGCATGTTCGGCTGCTGCATCAGCCTGTGTGCTCCGCATAACCTCTGATGCCCTGGGGGACCTTGATCTTCTCTTGCATCATATGACCTTTTCTCCCCCAACTTTGGCCCTGCCTCTCAGGTGACCAAAAGGTCATTTTCAAGCAGCTGCAGACAGATAGTGAAGAACAATTTGTACCTAACTTCATACTTTATCTGGAGAGAGTTCTGTAAGCAACAGACCCAGAAGCATTAAATAATTGGTCTGCATCTGAAGGGCTTCTTGTGAAAACCTGAAAGCTAAACCTATCAAAATACTCAACAGAATAAAGGGTGTTGTTTAGGGTTACAGCAGAAACAGGGATTTTTTTTTTCAATGACATTAAAAGAATAAATTACTCGGTACTGTAACTTACTATAAAATCTTTTTACTGTAAAAAGCACAAATAATGTTTGAAGTAACCAATTATTCAAGAGCATCTTTATTAACATTCCAGGGGCATGTCTTGATTTTTCTCACCCAAAGCAAGGATGATTATTTGCAAAACTCTCAATCCAAAGTAAAATTCCTATTAATTAACCATGCTGAAATAATTTACAACATAGAAATTATTTTCTAGATCCTTGCTATTTCAAGTATCAGCACCATGAAGTTGTTAGAAATTTAGTCTCAGGCTCCACTCCAGAACTACCAAATCAAATCTATACTTTAACAATATTCTCAAGTGATTTGTAAGCACATTTGAGTTTTAAAAGTCCTATTCTATTACTGTAAAATTATTTATGAGGCTACTTGTTAAAATTATTCCATTCAGCATTTAAATGTATTATGGCAAATGATCATTAAGGATCAGCACATACTTATGTCTGTATTAAGAGTGTTGTGATGTGAGTTATTAATTTATGTTATATAGGTTCTTAATTTAGTCAACATTTCCTATTCTAATAAGGGGCTCTGATTTCATCAGCAGTTTTTCTTGAGCTTTAGAAAATGATTAACAGTCCCCACTTTTTCTTATTTGTTCTTGTACCTTTTTAAAATCATCTTTTTGTTGCACTTTCATCCTCAATGATGGGTTATCAGGTAAGGATTCTCAGAAGCCTTCTGACCTGTCTGTCAAGGTTGTTCTGGCAGACACCATCTGCCCGGCAACAACTTACTCATTCTTCCTTGCTTACAGAACCATGGCTTTGTTCAGTGTTATGATGTTTTAGTTTAAGCAAATTATAATGATCTTATGTCACTTTGCCATATGCTCAGTTCCCCATCTGTGTTTTTAGCTGAGGTTTATAACTGAGATCTGACCAAAAAGGGATGAGCTAAAGGCTGAAGGGAATGTCTTTCTCTCTGATAAAAGGAACAGAGATGAAAAGACAGCTTGTTGGCTCCTGTAATTCCTCCTTTCCACACAGTCAGGGTGCTTGGTGCAATGAGAGCCTTCTTGAGACTGTGAGGTGGTAAAAATAAGGACAAAAAGTCCCTTTGCTAGGAACAGCAATGAGGAAGAGTAGAAAAAGCCATGTCCTATACTCTGTCTCAGGTTTTATAAAAACAAAATAAAGCAAAAAAGAAAAGAAAATAAACACAACCTCTTTGTTCACACTAGTACTGATCTACTTTGTTATTTGCAGCTGAAAGCATTCCTAACAGTACAAGTAATAAGGACTTACTATACTCAGGGAACGACTCTGTGAAGTAGCATGGGTTCAGAAGATATGGCCAGTCTAAGTAGTGAGGCAACACAGAATGGTAGAAATCCTGGATCCTGAGACTGGCTTCTTTACTCCTTAGATATGTAAAAGGCAGACCTTGCTTTATAAAAAAAAATTGACTTCTGTATTTATAAGGTTAGAGTCAACTCCCAGTGCTTTCTTATCTGGCAAAAGAAAAAAAAAAAAAGGAACATAGGCTAAGTTCTGGGGACTTCCCCTTATGTAAGTACATGAGGTTTCCTAAAACTTTTTAGAGAGTCAAAGTGTTTTCTATGCTACTGGAGATTTCCTATGAGTTGGGTTTAATGATAGTAGATCCTTAGTGGTGTTTTTTTGGGGGCGGGGAATGAAAAGAAAATTAAAGCTTTAGTCCTGCCATCTCTTAGGATCTGTGATTGTCACTTTATTTGGAAATAAAGTCTTTGATGATGATCAAGTTAGGATGAGATCATTAGAGTGGACCTTAATCTACTATGGCTGTGTTCTTACAAAAGAGCAATTCTGATGCAGAAATGGAAGAAAGGCAACCTGAAGATGCAGGGCAAGTGCCACCCACGAGTGTAGGAACTCCCGGGATGGAGAGAGCTGGGAGAGAGGCACTGAGCAGGCTCTCCACAAGCCCTCAGGAAGAAGCAGCTTTCCTGACACTCTAATTTTGAACTTCCATCCTTCAGAACTGTGAGACAGCAAATTTCTGTTGTTTAAGCCACCCAGTGTGTGGTGCTTCCTTACGGCAGCCCCTGGATATGTAGGAGAGGATCTTTGTAATTACAATCTGACAGAGGAGTTCCAAAGCATTGCAGCATGGAAATCAATGCTTAAAAATTTAAGTAGTAATTTTCAAAGTATTAACCTTTAAAAATATGCATTTAGTGGGAGGGGATCTAAAAACAAATCCCCATGCCAGAATATTTATTATTCTCAAAATTTCAAAACTGTATCTTCCCCTTACTCCGAGTCCTTACTGCTGACCTGAATTCATTACATCTGGCTTCATGCTGCAGAACACGTTTCTCTGATGTCTGCCTCATTGGACTGCCAGTCATGCCGTGGAAAATTTGAGTGGCTGGTCAATGTAAAAGTCAGAAGGTATATTATAAAAATGTTTGTATTACCCAAAGCGATCTACAGATTCAATGCAATCCCAACCGAAATTCCAGTAACAGGTTTCCACGAAAATAGAAAAAATTCTAAAATGTGTGTGGAATCACATGAGCCCTCAAATAGTTAAAACAATCTTAAGAAGAAAGCATCTTCTTAAGAATAAGCATCACCCTGCCTGGTTTCACTACTTGATATTTTACAAAGCTATATTAATCAAAACAACCTGGTACTGACACAAAAACAGACATGTGGGCCAAGGAAACTAAACTGAGAGCCCAAAAATATTAGAAAATTTACCCTTTTATGATCAACTTATTTTTGACAAGGTACCAAGATCACACAATAGGCACAGTATGGTCTCTTCAATAAATGCTGTTCTAACAACCAGATATCCACATGCAGAAGAATGTGGACACTTCTGTCATCCCATGTATAAACATCAACTTAAAATGGATTAAAAACTTAAACTTATGACCTGAAATTACAGAACTATTAGTGAGAGAGGATACCCGAGAAGGGTGAGGTCTAGAAGAACAGGTCTTCTCAAGGAGACCACAAGGATACACCTGCAGGGTCCTCTTCCTGGCGACTCAGCTCTTGGGAATTTGTAAACTTAGCTTCCTGGAACTTGGAAATTTCCACGTTCTGTGAGATCCTGTAGTTCTGTAGGGGCTGGAATAGCATCTTCCACTTGATTCAAACTGGCCAGTGAGAAGGGTACCTGTGGGGTGGAACTTTCTGACTATCAACAAAAAGGGAAAGACCAAGCCAGTCGGAGAACGTGGCCATTTGGAATTCTTGTATGCTGTAAGCTCCCTGCTGGTGAATAAAGCCCTTCCTCTTATAAACATGGTGTTTGGGTGCTCTTTCTCTCCTTTGGGCCTCATCTTCCTGCAACATTAGAAAAAATAAAACATCTTGACATCAGTCTTGGCCAAGATTTATTGAATATGTTCTCAAAAGGACAGGCAACAAAAACAAATGAATGAAATTGCATCAAATTAAAAAGCTTCTGCACAGCAAAACAAACGATCAACAAAGTAAAGAGATAGCCACTGGAATGGGAGATGTTTGTAAATCATATATTGGATTATAACTAGCTCTGTAAAAAATTTTTAACACTCTCTATGTTTTTAATTCTTTCCTAGAACTAAGTACTTGATTTTTAGTTATCTCCCAGAAATGTTCTGCAAGACAAAGGAGCTGAGATTCTGAAGGCTCCTGGGCTGACTTCTGGAAGTCAAGATTCACTATCCCCCACAACCAGCCCACCATGACCTGTCCCTGGCCTATGATCCCCACTAGTTGTAGAGATAGATTTAAGGCAGCTTCTTCCATTTCTCTGGGCAAAATGTCTTTCATATTAAAAATATTTTTCTTCCTTGGCAATCCTCATTGACTCAAGAACTCAAACAACTTAATAGCAAGAAAACAACCATAGCTGGGCGTTGTGGCAGGCACCTGTAGTCCCAGTTACTCAGGAGGCTGAGGCAAGAAAAACACTTAAGCCCAAGAGTTTGAGGTTGCTGTGAGCTGTGACACCATGGCACTCTACCGAGGGCAACACAGTGAGACTCTGTCTTAAAAACAAACAAACAAAAAAATAGGATAAAGGACCTGAAAAGACATTTCTCAAAATAAGACATGAAAGGTCAACATGTATATGAAAGAAAAAGTGCTTAACATCACTAGTCATCAGGAAAGTACAAATTAAACCACAATGAGATATCATCTTGCACCTCTAAGAATGTCTTTTATCAAAAAGATAACAAAAGTTGGCAAAGATGTGGAGAAAAGGGAACTCACATACGTGTTAGTGGGAATGTAAATTAGTACAAATATTAATGAAAAATGTATGGAAGCTTCTAAAAAATTAAAAATAATGCTACTATATGATCCTGCAACCCCACTGGATATATATGCAAAACAAAAGAAACAGTATGGCAGAAAGAATCTGCATCCCCATATTCCTTATGACATTACTCAAAATAGCCAACATAGGCTTGGTGCCTGCAGCTCAGTGGTTAAGGCGCCGGCCACATACACCAGGGCTGGCAGGTTTGAACCCAGCCCTGGCCTGCTAAACAACGATGCCAACTACAACAACAACAAAAAATAGCCAGGTGTTGTGGTGGGTGCCTATAGTCCCAGCTACTTGGGAACCTGAGGCAGGAGAATCCCTTAAGCCCAAGAGTTTGAGGTTGCTGTGAGCTGTGATGCCATGGCACTCTACTGAGGGTGACAAAATGAGACTCTGTCTCAAAAAAAAAAAAAAATAGCCAGGATAGGGAATCAACCTAAGTGCTCATCAACAGATGAATGGGAACAGAAAATGTGATACATATACTCATTGGAATGCTATTCAGCCTTAGAAATGACAAAAAAATCTTTGTCATTCACAACAACATGGGTGAGTCTGGGGACACTATGATACGTAAAAAAAGCCAGGCAGAGAATGACAAATGCTATATGATCTCGCTCACATGTGGAAACTAAAAATGTCCAACTCAGAGAAGTAAATAACAGAATGGTAGTCACCAGGGGCTGGGAGTGTGGTGGAGACAGGGAGTTAGGAGATGTTGGTCAAAGACTAAGAAGTTATCAAAAAGTGAGGAGGAATAAGTTTTGGTGATCTATTATACAACATGGTGACTTTAGCTAATAATATTGTATTGTACACTTGAAAGTTGTAGACAGAGTAGTCTTTAATTTCATCACCAGAAATAACAAGATATATGTGAAATGGTTGCTGTGGGCTATGTTGCCCCAGCACTCTACCAAGGGTGACAAAGTGAGACTCCATCTTAAAAAAAAAAAAAAAATATATATATAATTATTTATAAATAAATATATATGTATAATTATTTATATAATATTTATATATTATATACATTTATATTATATATAATTACAATTATATATAATATATATTTATATATAGTATATATTTTTAGACAGAGCTCATTTTGTCATCTAAAAATATATATAAATATATATTTAAAGATATGTGAAATATATATAGTATGTATTTTTTTAGATAGCGTCTCATTTTGTCACCCTTGGTAGAGTGTTGGGGCATCATAGCTCACAGCAATCTCAAACTCCTGGGCTCGAATGACCCTCTTGCCTCAGCCTCCAAGTAGCTGGGACGACAGGCACCTGCTTCAATGCCTGGCTATTTTTAGAGACGGGGTTTGCACTTGCTTTTGTTCAGGATGGTCTCCAACTCCTGAACTCAGGCAATCCACCTGCCTTGGCAAGTTTTATATATTTGATAACATACTTATTATAAGTATGTGCGGTGATAGATATTTTACCTTGATTTCATCATCCCATAATATATACATATATCAATATCATGTTGTATGCACAAATATATATACAGTTTTTGGTTTGTCAGTTCAAAATAAAAATAACAATAAAATCCAAATTTATAATGTAAATTTCCCCACACCTCCGCCTTCTCTGCCTTTAATATGATTGAGTCTTAGATAATGCCAAATTTGACCTCCTCAAATTTGGCAAAACTCTTCTGGGAAGTGCAATAATATTTCTTAATGATTTGCCTTAGTGCATCACTTACTATAGGAAAATTCTTTTTCGGATGCCCTTTGAAACCACAGTTCAAACCAAATGTGTATGTTCTCCTATTATATTCACTAGAGAGAAAAACTATGTGATAAGACAAGCTTAAGATAAATCTATGTCCTTTAGGGGGAAAGTTTCCCTTTAGGGGGAAAGTTTTAAATTATTCCTCAGGTTTCTATAATTATGAAAATTTTTTATTCATTTGAACTTTGGACAAAGATCCCTCATCAGTTTCTCCATGTTAAGATTTATATCACCAAATTGGAAAAGAACTTTTATCACATCAAGTGTAAATAATTGGAATTCATTTTAAAAGAAAAAATTTCCACAATGAAATTTCTAGATAGAGGTTAAAGTCCTTATACCCTGAGTTTCTCAAATTAGAAAAGCATACCAGTTCTTTAACACTCCTTTTACTTACATATTTTTAATTAATTAATTGATTAATTTTTTTAGAGCCAGTCTTACTTGGTTGCCCAGGCTGGAGTGCAGTGGTGTCATCACAGCTCACTGCAACCTTAAACAAGTGATCCTTCTGCCTCAGCCTCTCTAATGGCTCTGACTATAGTTGTGTGACACTATGCCTGGCTAATTTTAATTTTTTTTTTTAAGACAGAGTCTCATTCTATTGTGCAGGCTAGAATAACATGGCATTAGCCTACCTCATAGCAACCTCAAATTCCTGGGCTCAAACCATCCTCCAGCCTCAGCCTCCTGAGTAGCTGGGACTACAGGCACCAGCCACAAAGCTCAAGTAGTTATTCTATTTTTAATAGAGGTGGGGTCTCATTACATTGTCCAAGCCAGCCTCAAACTCCTGGCCTCAAGTAATCCTCTTACCTCAGCCTCCTAAAGTGCTGTGATTATTACAGTGTGTGCCACTGTGCTTGGCCAATACTCTTTTTAAAAAGATAGTGGGAGAGAATAGTTAAAAAAAAAAAACTATTTTTCTTATCACATTAACATTCCTTTGAGAAGAACGAAAGAAAATGACATGTTGAGTTCTTCAATTTAGCTCTACAGAGATTTGTAAAAATGTTTTGACTTTCAGAGGCAATTTTATAGAGCTATAAAATTACCTGTCTCCTCTTCAGGCTATCCTGTATACAAATGCAGTTCTAATTTTCATAAAATACTATTTTGATTATTCAGCGTCTTGGTCAAAATCAATCTCTTCTTGCTGTGTATCAGATCATGTCTCTACTTTTCAAGAACCTTGATATTCTGCACCCAGCCTACTTATGCCAAATTTTATTTCATACTTCAAAAAACAAACTTTGTTATTTCAGGCTGCTTTTCTCTCTCTCTGTCAACTCCAACACATATGGGTTTACATGTAAAATACACCTGTAACGCACATACAACTACAACCACATTGCCCCAGTTTCATAAATATTCTGGACCTGGAAATTTTACATATGTATTTTCCCTTTTTGTCTGTCTACATTTTTTTTTCTCTTAGACAGAATCTAACCTTCTTTAAAAATCACCACAAATTCTATTATATTTTTGTCTAAAAATCTCCCCTGACAACCTTTACCTACATTATCCATTTTCTTGATTATTTCTACTACTTATTTAGGATGACACCATCCGATACTCAGCTAAACACCATTATATGATGCTTTCTATTATAATATATGTATTTTTTGAGACAGAGTCTCACTTTGTCACCCTAGGTAGAGTGCCCTGGTGTCCTAGCTCTCAGCAACTCTTGTGCTCAAGAGATCCTCTTGCCCCAGCCTCCCAAGTAGCTGGGAATACAGGTACTTGCCACAATGCCTGGCTAGTTTTTCTATTTTTAGTAGAGATGAGGTCTCACTCTTGCTGGTCTCAAACTCCTGAGCTCAAGCAATCTGCCCTCCTTGGGCTTCCAGAGTGCTAGGATTACATGTGTGAGTCACTGCACTTGGTCCTATTATAAAATTTTAATGAACATATAAGCTATGTTATAATTTTTGAGATTTCTTTGTCTCTCTCACAGTCCTTCCTGGGCACATAATGGAGCATAATTTAAAAAAATTCAATTTCAGAAGCCCCCTTTGCACTCCTTGGTAGATTTCTGTATTGATGACTTGATGTGAAGCACCCACATGAGGAACACCAGCTGCCAAAGTACCCACCAGCCGCCTTCCCTGGGGCTGACTAAACAGCCACCACAGCCATCACTGTCACCGGGATCAAGACGACTAGAAACAGCCCTCCCCAACTTAGTATCCATTCTCTCACTCTCCAATCTGGATTCTGTGAGGCTCATTTTCTAGGCAATGACCCAGACTATAACAATAATTCTTCATATTTCTTTCCCTGGTAATCTTTTGGGGGTAAGACTTTTATTCATCATTTCTATTGTTCTAGTTTTCATATAATTCATCTCTTCTGATTACCTTGCTTCTTTCCTTCTTATGCTATTTCCACGTATCTCTTGACATAGCCTGGTACCATTCATATAAACGTAGCTATCTCCAAATCACTTCTCTTGAAGGTCTCACAACACAGAAATCTTATGCAGGTCTGTAGTCCATGCCTCCTTTCCCCAAGCTCCTCCACCGTTTCATGATAAGCCCTGGACTGTGCTGCTCACAGGCAAATCTCCTTCCTATTTGCTCCCATCTGTCAGGCTCTCAGGAATTCCTCTTCTGTCACTGTCCAACTAAACCATGCTCACTGTAAACCTCTTTTCCACAAATCCTAGCATCATGCTAGCCAAAACAAAGCTCATAACCTTCATCTCTGTTCCTAAACCTTCCATTGGTTCTATCCCATTCCTTCCTATCTCAGAAATAATTTCATTTTTTGGCTAGATGTATAAACCAGAAGCCTGGGAATCATTCTTGATACTTTGTTTCTCCTCACGGAACGTATCTAGTCATTCACCATGTTCTGTCAAAAAAAAAATATTTGGAACATGTATTTAAAAAATTCACATATTATATATGATAAAGTCCTGATAAAGGACTTATGCACAAAACAGTCCTTTATCATGTTTATAATAAACTATATATATTTAGGGTGTAAATTTGATACGTTTATATAGCCTTCACTACAATAAAGACAATGAATATTTTTATAACCCCCCCAAAAATCCTTCATATTACTTTGTAATCCCTTTCCTCTCACTTATTCTCCCACCATCCCATCAAGGACTGATCAGCTTCTCTCACCAAAGGTCTGTGTCATTTTCTGGAATTTTATATACGTGGAATCACAAATATACACTTGTCTTTTGCTCTAGCTTCTTCACTCAGCATAATTATTTTGAGATTCGTCTTTGTTTTATATATGAATTCTTCATTTCTCTTTTTTTATGAGTAATATTGCATCATATGGATATACCATCCACCAGTTGATTGGGATTTTAGCTGATACTTATTTTGGGAGATTTTGGGGGGAAATCTGCTGTAAATATTCACATACAATTTTTTAAAATAAATATGTTACTTTTTCTTCTCTTGCATGTCTGGAAAAGCCAGATTATATAGTAAATAGATATGTGACCTTTTGAAAAGAACTATCAAACTATTTTTCCTAAATGGTTGTCTAGTCCCCCCAGTGGTGCATGAGAGTTCCAACTGGTCTACCCATCCTTGCCCATAAGTGGTACAGTCAGACTTTTAAATTTTAGTCATTGTTATATGTGTCTAGTGGTATCTTGTATTTTTAATTTGCACTTATCCAATGACTAATAATACTGAGCATATTTTTATGAGACTATTTACCACCCACATGTCTTCATTGATGAAATGCCCAATCAAATGTTTGGTTGATTTTTAAAAATTGGGTTGTATGTTTTTTTATTATTGAGTTTTGAGAATTTTCAATATGTTGTGTGCATAAGTCCTTTATTGGAGAGCTAATATGCACATTTTTCTTCCAGTTGATGGCTTGTCTTTTTTTTAATGAGCATATGTTTACAAGTCTAATTTGCCATTTTTTTGCAATGAATCATCCTCTTGTGGTACGTCTAAAAAAATCTTTCCTAACCTAAGGACACAAAAATTATTCTTTTATGTATTCTCCTAGAAGTTTTATAGTTTGAGATGTATGCTTAGATCATTCATTTGGAGTTAATTTTTGTGTATATTGTAATAATTGAAGTTTTGTTGCATGTGGTTATTCAATTATACCAGCTCATTTGCTAAAAAGATGATCCATCCTCCATTAAATTGTCTTTTCACCTCTGTCCAGAATCAGTTGTCAATATGTGTGTGAGTTTATTTCTAAACTCTATTCTCACCAATTAATTTATTTAACTTGATGCCCAAAGCATGTGGTCTTGATTGCTATGATTTTATAATAAGTCTTTCTTTCTTTCTTTTTTTTTTTTTTTTTTTGAGACAGAGTCTCACTTCTTTGCCCTGGGTAGAGTTCCATGGCATCACCATAGCTCACAGCAACCTCAAACTCTTGGGGTCAAGAGATCCTTTTGCCTCAGCCTCCTAAGTCACTGGGACTACAGGCACCCACCACTGCACCTAGCTAGTGTCTTTATTTTTAGTAGAGGCAGGGTCTTGCTGTTGCTCAGGCTGGTCTCGAATTCTTGAGCTCAAGCAATCCACCTGCCTTGGTCTCCCAGAGTGCTTGGATTACAGGTATGAGCTACAGGCCACCATTTTATAATAAGTTTTGGAGTCAGATACTATTGGTCCTTCAATTCTATTCTCCTTTTCTACGTACTGACCAGGTTGGAGTTTGATTAGGATTGCGTTGAATCTAAAGATCAATTTGAAGAGAATGATTTCTTAAAAATAGTCTTTTATAAAAAAAAATATAGTCTTTTATTCTATGTATGTATGGATACATGTATGTATCTCTCCATTTATTTGCATCATCTTTATTTTCTCTCAGGAGTGTTTTTTAGTTCACGATGTACAGATTGATTTTATCCAGAAGTATTTTGTGTGTTTTTTTTTAATTTCAAATTAATATGAGGGAACCAATTTTTAGATTACATAGTTCTCACTCCCAAGGTAAAGTTCAACTGTAGGAGAGCCCCCATGCTGGGGGAGGGGAGCATGCTCAATACCTTCTAATTGTGCACATTTGTGTATTTTGATGCTGCTGAAATGGTATCTTTAAAAATTTGAATTTTCAATTGTTCTTTGACAGAATATAGAAATATGATGGATTTTTAAATGTTGATTTATATTCTGCAACATTGTTACACTCATTTATTTGTTTTCAGCAGCTTTTTACAAAACAGATTCCATAGGTTTTTCTATGCAGATCATCTGTGAAGAAAGTTTTGTTTCTTTTCTTTCCAAATTATACCCCCTTTTTTGTGTGTGTGACTCATTGCACTGGCTAGAACACACAGCACAGTATTGAATAAAAGTGGGGAGAGTAGACATCATAGCCTTCCTGCTAATCTCAGGTTCTCTGAACTGTAATTCCTAAATAGCCATTGAATCCTTCATTTCCTCTGTGAGTATCTCTACTATCCTATTTCAGTTTGCCATAGTCTGTCATCAGGAATTAAAAATAACCCCCTCGGCTCCTCCTGCCTCCACTGTGCCCACTCCAGCTCCAATCCCTTCTGTGTGGTGCAGCTGGGATGCTGTCATCAAAACTTAAATGTGGGCTCAGCGCCTGTGGCTCAATCAGCTAAGGCACCAGCCACGTACACCTAAGGTGGCGGGTTCGAATCCCCAGCCTGGGCCCGCCAAACAATGATGGCTGCAACCAAAAAATGGCTGGGCGTTGTGGCAGGCACCTGTGGTCCCAGCTACTTGGGAGGCAGAGGCAGGAGACTCGCTTGAGCCCAGGAGTTGGAGGTTGCTATGAACTGTGATGCCATGGCACTCTACCCAGGGGGATAGCT
>CAUYQV010183270.1:0-37943 GCA_963574575.1 Galagoides demidoff
AGATAAAATTCTACAAGCAGCCACAAGTAAATGCCAATTGACCTACAGGGGAAGATCCATCAGGGTGACTTTGGACTTTTCAACTGAAACTTCCCAAGCCATAAGATAATGGCAATCTATGTTTAACCTTCTTAAGCAAAATAATTTTGAGCCCAGAATTCTGGGTCCTGCTAAACTAAGCTTCAACGTTGATGGAGAAATCCAATATTTTGCTGATATGCAAACATTGAGGAAATTTGCCCAACAAGATCAGCTCTTCAGTGAACACTTAGATCTTTCTCCATACTGACCATCACAATGGACTACCAGCAAAATAAAAACTCAGAAACTAAAAGACAAAACCTAGCTTCCACAATTGTACAAAGGATAAAACTAAGCAATAAAGTTTTACAAAATAAGTTGAAAACAACTCCACCACGCTTGTCGGTTCTCTCAATAAATGTTAGTGGCTTGAATTCCCTACTAAAGAGGCACAGTCTGGCTGATTGAATAAAAAAAGCTCAAGCCATCCATATGCCATCTCTAGGAATCATATCTGATCTTGAAGAAAAGACTCAAGGTGAAGCGGTGGAAAACAGTATTTCAGGCAAATGGAAATCAGAATAAAGGAGGGGTCGCAATCTTTTTTCAGATACAAATGGATTAAAGGAACTAAAGTTAAAACAAAGATGATTGCTTCATACTGGTCAATGGAACAATACAACAAGAGGACATTCCAATGCTAAATATTTATGTGTTTAACTTCAATGCTCTCAGATATATGAAATAGACCTTAATTGGTCTGATAGATATGATATCCAATATCACCATAAGAGCTGGGGACTTTAATACCCCTGTAACAGAACTGGACAGTTACTGTAAACAGAAACTAAACAAAGATACAAAGTCTTAAATAGGCCCCTAGAATAATTGGGCTTAATAGATATATACAGAATAAACCATCCAAAAGCTAAGGAATATATGTGTTTCTTGTCAACCCATGTAATATATTCCAAAATAGATCATATCCTAGGATACAAATCAAACCTGAACAAAATTAAAAGGATTGAAATTATACCATGTATCTTTTCAGACTATAAGGCAATAAAGGTGGAACACAACTCCAACAAAAAATTTCATTCCACACAAAGGCATGGGGATTAAACAACCTTATGCTGAATGAGAGTTGGAACAAGGAAGAGATAAAAAAGAAATCATTAACTTCCTGGAGCATAACAACAATGAAGGCACAACCTATCAAGACGTGTAGGACACTACAAGAGCAGTCCTAAGAGAGAAATTTATTGCACTAGATGCCTACATCTGAAAAACAGAAGGAAAGCACATCAACAATTTAATGAATTGTCCTAAAGAAATATAAAAGGAAGAGCAATCCAATCCCAAACCTAGCAGAAGAAAAGAAATAATCAAAATTAAATTAGAAATAAATGAAATTGAAAACAAAAGGATCATTCAGAAAATTAAAGAAACAAAAAGTTGTTTCTTCAAAAAGATAAATAAAGATTGGGTATGGTGGCTCACGCCTGTAATCCTAGCAGTCTGGGAAGCTGAGGTGGGTAGATTGCTTGAGCTCAGTAGTTCAAGACAAGCAAGAGCGAGACCCCATGTTTAAAAGTAGCCAGATGTTGTGGTGGGTACCTGTAGTCCCAGCTACTGGGGAGGCTGAGGCAAAAGAATCATCAGAGCCTAAGAGTTTGAGGTTGTTATGAGCTATGATGCCATGGCATGCTATCAATGGTGTCAAAGTGAGACTCTGTCTCAATAAATAAATAAATAAATTGATAAATTTATAAACCTTTGACCAGATTAAATAGAAAAAGTAAAATCTCTAATAACCTCCATCAGAAACAAAAAAGGGGTAATGATAACAGGTACCATATAGATACAACAGATTATCTCAGACTACTACAAGAAACTTTATGTTCAGATATTTGACAATGTGGAGGAAATAGATCAGTATCTGGAACCACACCATCTCCCCAGACTTTACCAGGAAGAAATACATCTCTTGAACAGACCAATATCAAGCATTGTGATCAAAGAAACAATAAAAAATCTTCCAACAAAAAAAGCCTTGGAGTAGATCATGTTACATCAGAATTCTGTCAAACCTTCAAAGAGGAGCTTGTACCTATCTGTAGAACCTATTCCAAAACATTGAATAGGAAAGAACCTTCCACAACACATTCTATGAAGCAAATACCACCTTGAAATGAAAAACCAGGAAAGGATCCAACTACAAAGGAGAACTACAGACTAAATTCACTAATAAACATAGATGTAAAAATTCTCAATAAAATCCTAGCCACTAGATTAAGCTACACAATAAAAAAAGTTATACATCATGATCAAGTAGGCTTAATCCCAGGGATGCAAGGCTGGTTTAATATATGCAAATACAGAAATATAGTTCATCATATCAATAAAAGCAAAAACAAAAACCATATGATACCCTCAGTAGATGCAGAAAAAAATTTGATAAAATTTAGCATCCTTTTCTAACAAGAACACTTAAGAATATAAGCATAGGTGCCACATTTCTTAAAATGATTCAAACCAATAGCTAATATAATACTGAATGGAGCAAAACTTAAAACTTTTCCACTTAGAACTGGAACCAGACAAGGCTGTCCTCTATTGCCAGTACTATTCAACATAGTTCTGGAAGTTCTAGCCAAAGCAATCAAGCAAGTAGAAGATATAAAGGGCATCCAAATGGGGACAGAGGAGGTCAAATTTTCACTTTTTGCTGATGACATAATCTTATATACAGAAAACCCCAGGGACTTAACCACAAGACTCCTGGAAGTGATCAAGAAATACAGTAATGTATCAGGGTACAAAATCAATGTCCAAAAATCAGTAGCCTTTGTATATGCCAATAACAGCCAAGTGGAGAAGCTAATCAAGGACACAATTTCCTTCACAGTAGCTTCACAGAAAATAAAATGCTTAGGAACATACCTAACAAAAGAGGTAAAGGACTTCTACAAAGATAATTATGAAACCCTAAGAAAAGAAATAGTGGAAGACAAACAAATGGAAGAACATAACATGCCTTTGGCTATGAACAATTAACATTGTTAAATGTCTATACTACCTGAAGCAATCTGTAGATTAAATACAATCCCCATTAAAATACCAACATTATACTTTGAATAACTGTTAAAAAATAATTTTTTGTTTTGTATGGAATCAGAAAAAAACCCCATATATTTATGGCAATTTTTAGTAATAAAAACAAAGCTAGAAACTCAACTATATAAGATTTTAGATTATATTGCAAGTCCACATTGATCAAAACAGCATGGTATTGGGACAAATACAGAGACATAGACATATGGAACTAAACAAAAATCAAGAGATGAAACCTGTCTCTTCTAGCCATCTGATGTTTGGTAAACCAAACCAAAGCATACACTGGGGAAGAAAATCACTACTGATTGAATGATGCTGGGAGAACTGGATAACCGCATGTTAAAGACTGAAAGTGGACCAGCACCTTTTACCACTGACAAAAATTGATTTGAAATGAATAAAAGATTTATATCTAAGACACTAAATGAGTGTCAACTCTTGAGGATGTTGGCCTGGGAAAAATTTTATGAAGAAGACTTCAGTGGCAAGTGCACCACCAAAAAATTAACAAATGGGACTTACTAAGCTGAAAAGCTTCTGCACAGTTAAGGACACAACAATTGAAGCAAATGGACAACCATCAGCATGGAAAAGATGTTTACATGTTTTGAATCTGACAAAGGCTTGATAACTAGAATCTACAGAGAGCTCAAATTAATCAACAAAAAAGAGCAAACAAACCCATCTATCACTGGGCAAGAGACATGAACAGACATCTTATCTCTGAGAAAGATAGATGAATGGCTAACAAACGCTTGAAAAATTGCTCATTGCCCCTAATCATCAGAAAAATGCGAATCAAAACCACTCTAAGATATTACCTAATCCTAATGAGAATAGCCCGCATCACAAAGTCCCAAAGTTGCAGGTGTTAGCACAAATGTAGGGAGAGGGGAACACTTTTATACTGTTGGGGGACTGAAAAAATAATACAGCCTCTTTGGAAAGAAATATGGAGAATCCTCAAAGATCCCAAGTTAGATATCCCATTTGACCCCCACCATCCATTACTAGACATTTACTTAGAAGGAAAAAAATCATTTGATCATAAGGACATTTGCACTAGATTGTTTATCGCAGCTCAGTTTATAATTGCTAAGACATGGAAACAGCCTAAGTACCCATCAACTCAGGAATGGACTATCAAACTGTGGCATATGTATACCATGGAGTACTATTCAGCCATAAAAAAGATGGAGATTTTACATCTTTTGTATTAACCTGGATGGAGCTGAAACACATTCTTCTTAGCAAAGTATCACAAGAATAGAAAAGCAAATATTCAATATACTCAATACTAATATGAAGCCATAGATGATCTAATGCATGCCACATAAGAGAAAAACTCAATCCAATTCAAGTTAGGGGGAATGGACTAAGAGACAAGGGGAGAGGTGAGGAAGGATTTGTGTGCTCTAACTTAATGGGCACAATGTAAGGATATTTGTCACACATTTGGGCGTGGGACACAACTACCAAGAGGGACTCTACTAACGAATGCAAATATTGTAACCTCACTGTTCGGGCCCTCACATTAACTGGAAATTAAAAAAAAAAAAATTCTCCAAGTGGTTGTACTTGCAAACTAAAATTTGACACTCACTTCTTCATGGCTCTGTTTATTTTCCTTCATGGATTCTACACTCATCACCTCCAGTGATAATGAGTTTTCTCTTTCCTAATGGCTGCATCAACTTGTTTAATCTGCTTAAGTGGCACCTATCACATACTTCCTTGTGTTACAATTATTTGCAAATAAGTCTCATTACTTTTGGAGACAGAATCTGCACTTCTTATGCATTAGTATTCCTGAAGAACTCAGCCCAGACTCTCGTATGCTTCAGGAAGCCAATAGATGACCACAGAAAATTTTCAATAGACAGAACTGCCTGTATTTAACATTCATTCAAACTACAGGGGTGTCCTGAAGTTTAGGCTTTCCAATATCAGTGAAGATATAACCTTGGTCTTTTCAACCCCTTTTTCAGATGTCTCCTTTCAGTCATATAAGTGTTTGAAAAACACTTCTGCACTGCTGATGGGATTGCAAACGAATATGTTCTTTTTGGAAAGTCATCTGGAGAACACTTACAGAACTAAAAATAGACCTGCCATTTGATCCCATAATTTCTCCACTAGGTATATAATGAGAAGACCAAAAATCACACTATAATAAAGATATTTGTACCAGAATGTTCATTGCGGCCCAATTCATAATTGCTAGGTCATGGAAGAAGCCCAAGTGCCCATCAACCCATGAACAGATCAATATATTGTGGTATGTGTACACCATGGAATACTCTGCAGCCCTAAAGGAAGATGGAGACTTTACCTCCTTCATGTTTACATGGATGGAGCTGGAGACTATTCTTAGCAAAGTATCTCAAGAATGGAAGAAAAAGTATCCAATGTACTCAACCCTATTACGAAACTAATTTCTAGCTTTCATAGGAAAGCTATAACTCAATTTTAGCCCAAGAATATGGGGAAAGGGGAGAGGGAGGGGAGGGAGGAAGATGGGTGGAGGGAGGGTGATTGGTGGGATCACATCTATGGTTTATCCTATGGGGGTACATGTGACTCTCTCTAAATGTAGAATGTAAATGTCTTAACATAATAACTAAGAAAATGACATAAAAGCTATGTTAACTAGATGGATGAAGTATTTCAAACTGTATATAGAAACAATACACTGTACCCCATGATAGTATTAATGTACACAGCTATGATTTAATTTAAAAAAAAACTATTAATGGAAAGGGACCCAGGAACTATGCTGCGAGTGTCAGGAATCCTGTGTTGATCTGTAACATCCATATTTATCCTAATGGAGTCTCTTTTCAGTCTTCAATTGTTGTCATATGAAAATAATAAATCTTAGCCTGGATTCTAAGGAATTCTGATCTTTGTACAATTAGCGATTCTAGAAGCAAATGAGTAGCCTAACTCTTATATGTAAAGAGGTATATGACATGGATTTCTGTACATTAATTTTATTCCTTGTTTCTTTGCAGACTTATGCCCTTTCCTCTGATTTCCTCAACAGTTTCCTTTGGTACTGTATAAACTCTTGTAAGAGGCTCCAAATCCTTTGTGTGATTAGCTGGGACTCAAGTGAGCAGCATAATTTAAAATTATTTGTATCCCTCTTTGTGTCAACAGTCTAATTTCTCCTGACTGCTAGGAAAGGTGTCATGGTCATCATTCTTCAATTTCACTTCTAATAAAAGTTGGTCATAAATATCCTGGGTAACAAATCACCTTATATATTTTCCACAGTCCATTCTCTTCAGAGAGGGACCAGAGAGACATTACCTTGTCCTTCACTCTGATCACTATGCTTTTATTTTAAATGTACAATTGAAGGTATCAGATTTACAAAGGAACTTCAAATGAAATACTGTTCTACAATCTAAATTGAGCAGAAATCATCAATTTTAAATAACTATAAATGTCATGTTAAGTTAGTAAAAGAAAACATTCCCTCACATGGCTGGGTCAGCTAGTCTCAATATTTCAAGATCCTCATCTTTTTTTTTTTAAACTGAGAGTATACAGCTGTCATCAAAAGTGAACTCTGAGGACCTTTTGATGTCAGTGTTTTGGGTAAGTTGTTGTTTGTTTTAGTTTAGACTGCAAAGATGTTTCTGTGAAAACTCACAGGAAAATTGGTACTCTAAAGTCAACTCTCAGATACTTTTGGCACGAGGGATAGAGTTACCTGGCCATTTGCTGGCCATTTCCAGACATCCCTTAGTCAATTCTCTCACTAGCTCCCATCACCAAGTTTTTCTCTAGAAGGGCTGTTAACATGAAGCAAGATATAAACAAAGATTTGAATCGTATCACGTATTACTTCTGCCAGCTTACAGAAGGAAGCTTAAATTTCCAAAGAGACCTTGTGGAAAACAGAACATAAAAAGAGGGGAAAAAGTAAACTGAGCTCAGAATATGTGGCAGCTGCCTCTGAGTGTGGCCTGCACTGGATGTCACTAGAAGAGTCCCAGTGATTAGGGTCCTTTTACTGAGCTTTCCTGGAGAGGAGAAAAAGGAGCAGGCAGTTGGGAATAAGAACAATAACTCGACGCATTTGATGTATTGTAGTTCTTCAGATCACAGAGAACATGCCATCTGAACCTCTGCTCAGGTGTTCAAATGAACATTACTAGGTGACTAACAGACTATTTCACATTGGAAGTTTTAGAATACGAACCTGATACTTCCTTGGAATCTGTGTGTATACCCACAGACCAGCATTTGCACCTTAACATAACCGTTTTATTAGTTCCATCAGGGAGGAAAACATAAAGCCTAGGTTTGCTGATACACAAAATATAACTGAGTCAGTGGAGGGTTACACACTAGCTGAAGAATAAAGAACACTGAAGAACTTGTCTTATTTTCTCTTTATAATTTAAAAAGGATTTTGGGCTTCTTGATGCTTCAAAAATTCATTCCACTATATTTTAGATTATATGCAACAGATTATAAGGGTTACATGTAAAGCCTATTGAGTTGGTCAACTAGGACACGATAGAGTTCTATTTGTATTTTGGACTAGTTGCTTAAACTTTCTTTGTCTCCATTTCCATTTCTGTCAAAACGGGATAATATAAATATTTTAATGGGTTAAGCAAGGATAAATGAATTAGTCTGGTACATAGTGAAAGCTTAATAAATGAGAACCATATTATTCATATAACAATGCTTTCTTCAGTCTGATACATGAAAAAGAGAACATATCCAAAAATTCCACAGACCAGATAATCTTTGATGATAAAAAAAAACAAAAACCCCTCTAAAACAATAACCCCCCCCCAATAAATGTACTAGATATAAAATGCAAACCATTCTATAAGATAAAAATGAAGTAAAACCCATCTTTTCATTCATTCCTCTTTTTTTTTGTCTTCTTATTGATGTTTTTACTGAGGTATTTCAGAAAAATATATGAATAGCTATTACACAATCTTTATACTATGTACATAAAGTGATCACACTCCCTATTATGCAGTTTTTTAAACCTTGATTTTTGTTCCTCATGTATCTTTGGGAGTACTCCCTATCAGTTACATACATAGTATTTCCTACAGTTACATAGTATTTGCTAATATAAATATAAAATAATTTAACCAGCCTTGTAATGTAGGAAGTTGAAGTTATTTGATAGTTCACAAACACAAATAATACTCCCCCCAAATATTTACCTTCCCTCTAGCACTCTCAACATTATAAAAGGAGTTTTGTACTGGGAATTATATCAGGTTTTGTGTTTTGCCGATCTGGATTTGTGAAAGTTTTATTAACATGCAAACTGTATTTTTCTATGCTGTTTATGAGAAGACAGCATCATGATACAAATATCCTGTGTTTTTATCATTCTTGCAAAAACACGAACATGGTAAAACAGTAGTTATTATAAAACTGGGTAGGTCTTTTTTCTTCCCCTGGAAAGACTTTCAAGAATATATATATATGTATGTATCTACATATAGTTGTACCTCTGTGTATAGTTGCATCTCTTACACACACAGGTACCACTGCAGAAATATGCACGCACGCTGCAAAGCTGTCTGCTATTGAGAAATAGCACACGTTTACTACTGTGCTTATCCCCCAAAGAGCTACTATTTAAAGGAAGTAAACAGATGAAGGATTTAGTCAAGTCAAATTCCAGATTTTAGTTTATGTTACAAATATAAAATAAAAGTCAGTATGTGTACAAGTAGTATTTTATGTGATTTTATTTCAATGAATCAAGCCAACTCTTCAGACCTGAGGTTATCTATTAAGTTTCACTACCAATCTGTGTTTAATACTTAAGACCAATTTATATTAGGTTTTCTCCTGAAAAAAATTTTTTAAAGTGCCTCGTTTGTTTTCATCAAAGTTTGTAAATTTCTTTGAGTTCTGGAATCAATCCAGATACAAACTCTCCACTCTGTCGCAGTTACACAAAAGGGCTGTTTAGTTTTTATTTGTCAATATCAGCAGGTTTCTAATACTCAGAGGAAAATACAGCCAGTTTGGAATCACTCACCAAATATGAGCATAGAAACGTTCTTAGAAACATGGTCAAAATTAATGATAGCTATGAATCAGGCCTATACATTTCACATTAGCGTGCCACAGTCTCTAGAACTATGTTGACTCTTACCCATGTTTAAACAGTAAATGTCTAGAACACGACTCTTTTCTTACATTTATAGGCAAGTGGTTGAGAAGGACACAAAGGAGTACTTTTCTGTTGCGAGTATTTACTCGATTGTTTCATAAAATAAGAAGTTTATAATAATTCTAATAGATGAAAAAGAGGAAAAAATTCTCATTATTTGTTTTTTAGTCATATTTTATTGTATCTTTATCACTCTCATTTACTATGATAAAATCTGAATAATTCTTCAAAATTGTAATCCAAGAAGAAGTCATGTGGGAGCCCTCTGGTGGCCAAAATCATGCTATTAGCTTTTCACTAGGGAAGTTCAGGCTTAGGCAGACGTTCATTGAAATTCTAAAACTTTATTTGCAGTCTATTTCACTTTAATATATTTATAGTATCTTGATTCAAGGTTATACGGTGCCAAAATATTTTAATGTCTGTTGCCAAACTCATAAAGTAATATTTCCCAGGCAGAAGTCAATATTTAAATAGCATGAAAAATGTTTTTATATGAATGTGGGAAGAATCATAGATGATTTTAATGGCACAGAACTATTGAATCATAGACTTTTATAGCAGGAATAGATATTAGAGATATTCCCATCAAACACTTTTATTTAGAGAATAAGGAAAATAAAGCCAGGTTAGATTAAATCCTTTGCATAGAAAAATTATTGGGAGCACTAGGGTCTACAATGTCAAGTGAGCTGAAAAAATGTAGCTATTTAACTCTGCCTTAATTCCTTTTTAAATTCATTTTACATGAGATTTATACTCACATTTATTTTAGCCTGGTTTTATGCCTTATTTAAGGTTTCTTGCTTCTGAAACTTTTTCTAGGCTGAGTTAAGACCTGAGCATCAAGTGATTTACAGGCTAAAGTGAAGCTTGTAAATAAAAAGCAAAGCAAAATGACCAGAAATATACTAGTTTTCTATTGTTGTGTAATAGATTACCACAAAGTTAGCAGCTAAAACAACTCACAAGGCAGTAGATGAGAAGCTCAGACCTGGTGTGGCTGGGTTCGCTTTTCAAGGTACCACAAGACAGAAATCAAGGCACTGGCCTGCAGCTCTGGGTAAACTTCCAAGTTTGTTCACATTGCTGGTGGAATTCAGGTCCTTGTGCTGGAATGACTGAGGTCACTCTTTCTCTCTGGCTTTAGCCTAGGGGTCACTCTCAGTGCCTAGAGTCTGCTCTTAGCCTCTTATCACATGGCCCCCTCTATCTATAAACCCAGCAAGAAGGATTCCCTTTTGTCAAATCTTGCTCATACTTAAACTCATTGCCAGGAAATACCTTTCCTGATTACTTTTAAGAAACTTACATATTTACAAGAGCTGTTTATAGGTCAGTTTGACCCATGATAGTTTCTCTTTTTTTAATCAACCATGCCATGTAATAACCAGGACAGTGATGACTACCCCAATCCTGGAATTGAAAGGCACATGCAGGAGTGTATGGATCCAGGGGGTCATATTAGAATTCTGCCTACCACAGTACAATAAGTTTTCTTACTAAAATTGTTTCAGTGTAAAGGAAGATTTTATTCACTATTGTAGTTTTTATAATTCTATTTTACTATCCCAATAGAAAGTAAATACTAAGAAATCTTCTAATATCTAGGCAGAGTAAGAGCAAGACCCTACCTCTAAAAAACAATAGAAAAATAAGTTGGACCTGCTGGCCTGCACCTGTCCTACTACCTATATGCAAAGCTGAGGCAAGAGAATGGGGGTGGGCCCAGGTGTTCGGGGGTGCAGTAAACTATGATGACACCACCATACTCTAACCAGGGCAACTGAGTGAGCCCCTGTCTCTAAAAATCTCAACACTTGTAATGTAAAAATGTATGCTTTAAAATTCACTAACTCTTCCAATGAATTTAAATATATGTATTTAAATATTATATATATATATAAAATACACATATATGTGTATATATATATATATGTACATTCTTATATAAGTGTTAGCCTACTTTCAGCCTAGAATTCATCAGTGCATGAAGTAAAGTTTCCTGCCCCTGTTGAACTTACATTATAGTGGGAAGGATAAATAACAATGCTAGCTATGACCAATGAGTAATTTATATACTACTTTAGGAGGTGGAAAGTTCTATGAAATAAATGTGAGAGACATCACAGTGAGGAGGATTTGGAGTAGCAGGGAGGAATTAGGTAAACAAGATAGCATGAGAGAACCATGAGTGTTTCCCATGGAGAAGTTGAGTTGAGCAAAGAGAGGAAGTAATGTAGTTGGCCCTGAAGATATTTGGGGTGAAACATAATCAAGGCAAAGGTAACAACTAATACAAGGGGGCCTAAGGCAAGACCATTCCTAGTATTTTCAATGAACAGCAAAGGAGGAAATGAGACTGAAAGTGAAGGCAAAAAAGAAAACCAGGGGCAAGAAGCCAGATAATTAGGAGCCATTGTTGAGTCTGGATGGAATGGAAAGCCAGTGAAGATGGTAACATGCACAGCTTTAGTTTTAGAAGGGTCACTCTTGCAGCTGTATTAAGAAAGTCTGGTACTCATTTTGGTAAGTTTGGACAAACATATATGAGGTGTCCGGATAGTAACTAGCCAGGTATGTCTCTGTTTTTTGGATTGCATGGCTGGTTACACTCCAGGCAGCCCCTGTACACTTGTGTTAACTTTTAGCACAATCCAAATAATAAACATAGCTATCATCTCCCAAAGTTTCCTAGTGTCTTCTGTTTTTCCAGCTTTTATATCAATTTTACCTTAAAAACTGGGAAAAGTAAACTTGCATTATTAAACATGAAAAATAAGGATGGATTGCAAAAAAGCTTAACTAGAAAGAGAGAGATCCATGGAGAGGCTACTCTTAAATTTAGGCTGCCAAAGATACAATTTATATCAGAGTTTTAGGAGTGTAGGTGATGAGAACCGGCTGGATTCCAAAAATATGTTGAGGTAGAGCTAATAGCATTTTTGGTGTATTGAATTAGTATGTATGCAATAAAGGCAAGATTTTAGAACAATTTCAAGGTTTGGGGGTTAAGTAGTTTAATGCGAGGAGTTGCTGAAATGAAGAAGGTGAGAAAAGTCAGGGATTTAATTTTTAGATGAGTTTCATTTGATACGTCTTTTAGTTATTTAAACATAAAAGAGGTCAAGCAAATAAGTTTGTCAACTCATCCTAGAAAACTGTTACATATCTCATTGCTGAGCACGACTGTCACCTTCAAAAGACTCCGCTTGGGAAGCTATGCATTGACACCAGGGCCTAGTCCACTCTTCAAAGCAATTTGGAAACTCTTTATTTGGAATGTCCATCAGAGCTATCGTCATACAAGGTCTGAAAGTTCATGAACTCATCCTCGAAAAAGTGCCACATACCTATTGTTGAATGTCACTATGGTCACCAGATGGTCAAAGCAAGTACTTTGAGGGTGACCACAGTGATATTAGGCAAGTATGTAGCGCTTTTTCTAGAATGAGTTCACAAATATAATTGTCTATCCTTCCACATCAAGCAGGCAGTTGGGCATATAAGACTGAATTTCATGAGAGAGACATGGCTTGGAGATGTAAGACTGAAATTGATCAGCATGTAGAATATATTTTAAAGCCAGGGTCTGGGTAAAAATACGAGGGAAAGAGTTAAGGTAGAAAGTAAGAGCAAAGGATTGAGACCTGGAACACCTCAGCATTGAGAAGGATAATAAAAGATGAATAAAGATGTTAAAAGAGAAACCAGTGAAACAGAAGTAAGACAAAATATGTGGTGTCATTGAAGCTAAAAGAAAATGTGTATTAAGGAGGAAAAAGTATCAACTGTGTCAAATGTCACTGATAAGATTCAATAAAACAGGCCCTGAGCCTGGACCATTTGATTTAGCAATTTTGAGAGCACTGGTGACAGTGGACAAGTTT
The DNA here is from genome assembly GCA_963574575.1 of Galagoides demidoff. Lineage (NCBI taxonomy): Eukaryota > Metazoa > Chordata > Mammalia > Primates > Galagidae > Galagoides > Galagoides demidoff. The sequence goes on from CAUYQV010183270.1 coordinate 13,204, forward strand.
TGGTAGAATGATAGTGGTAAAAGTCTGACGATAGCAGTTATGAGAGAGCATTAGAAAAGGAATCACAGAAAATGGTACAGACAACAATTTCAGGGAATTTAACTGCAAAAATGAGCCAAGCCATAGGGAGGCTTCAGCTGGCAGAAAAGATAGGGTCAACGGTGGTTTTGTATTATTTTTACATTATATTGATAACAGCATGTTTGCATGGCAATAGAAATGATCTGGTAGAAAAAACCTGATGTAGAAGAGAGAGGGGAATTGCTAGAGTGAGCGAGGTCTTTGACTTGTAGTCAAAGGGCATTTAATGCAGACGATTCTTGTTGGACAATAACACTGGACATTTTTCTCTATGCCTAAAAAACCCCATCACAGTCTATGTTATAATGAACAAACCAACTGAAATGCAAACATACACTTAAAATCATCAGAGCATATTCATTATGAGTCACATGGGTGCTTGTCACCTTTTGCATACAGATTTCACTAAATACGATCAACTTCAAGATGTCATTTTCTGTTTCAGTCATATTTAGAGAAAACAAGAGTTGGGAAGAGTCGTGAGGGGGAGAAGTGTGAATGTTCAGGAGAGCTAATTATGTTAATCAGAGCATACATCTCACAAAAACATAGGTTTAGAGTCGGAAGACCCAGGCTTGGCTTTCAAGGACTATTGACTAGTTTTTCTATATTTGCAAAGAAAATACTCCCTCCAGGTTTCATTTTCATCATGAAAACAAAATATATGGCCCTGAAGAGCTCCGAGGTCCGTTCTAATAAACTCAATATGAAAACACTCCCTGAGTTCCGAGCACATGTAAGAGATGAGACACAAAGCTCATCTCTTCTGGCTACTTGCTGCGGGGGAGGAAGCAGAACTACAGCCAACTGGGAGAAAGGGAGAGGGAAAGAAAGCAGGAAGTGGGGTCGTGCATGCAACCTGGCCTAAGGCATCCAAAAGAAATGTGGGCCTCAGATGCAACGTGTATCCTCCTGTTCACCAGTTCCCCTCACTCTTACTCCCCATTTAACTAACCTGTCAGGAGACTTTAATTCTCTTAGGTCTAAATTCCACTCTGCTTATCCATTAGACAGATTTAGACTTAGGAAGTCTCTTATTTTAACAGATTCCCAGTAAATGGCTGATTTTGACACCAGCAGAATCTGGTTCCGTAATACTGTGAGAATATAGAGATACCTAGACCAGAGCATGATGTGGACTGTTTTCCTTCAGTGGGGACTTTTAAGATGTTAAATATTGTTCTTTTGAAATGTTAGTGCTTGCTTGCTCATGCACCTCTGAATCTAAAACCAGATACAATTCATTTCAGTGTACCCATTTTTTTTTAAACTTCAGATTATTCTGAGAGCACAAATGATTAGATTACAATGTTTGCGTTTGTTAGGAAGAGTCTCTCTTGTCCTGTCCCACTCCCAGAAGCTGTGCTGTATACAATACAATATACATTGTGCCCAGTAGGTGAGAGCACACCAATCCCCCTCCCTCCTCTCTCTTTCTTCCGTCCTCCCTGAAACTTGACTTGAACTGAGTTTTTCTCTTGTGTGGGCCTGTATGAGTTTCTCTACTGGTTTCATGTTAGTATCGAACACATTGGATACTTGCTTTTTCATTGTTTTGATACTTTACTAAAGAAAATGTTCTCCAACTCTAGCCAGGTTAATACTAAAGATGTAAAGTCTCCATCTTTTTATGGCTGAATAGTATTCCATGGTATACATATATCACAGTTTATTAATCTATTCATGGGCTGATAGGCAGACACTTGGGTTGATTCCATATTTTGGCATTGTAAATTGAGCTGCAATAAACAATCTAATACGAATGTCCTTATGAAAAATGATTGTTTTTTCTTCTGGGAGTCTACCCAGTTTAGTTCCTCAAGGTTTGTGGACTTCCCAGGGCCTTATCATGTGTATTATACAGGAAATGACCTTGAATGGTATCTTTGGGTCTCAAATGAGGAAAGCTAGATCAATGTTTAAAATGGTTTTAGTTACTATGCCAGGGAAATACTACATCATTTGTAGCTTCCAGAATACTTGAAATGTGGCAAATAATCTTAAAAGACAGAATAGAAAAATCAGAATACAGTTAGAAGTAGTGACCGAGCAAAGACGCAAAGCAATCAAGCAAACAATCATTGTTTTGGCCATAGTTTTTGCAATATTAGTATTAAATCAGAGAATGTGCTCCTCGGTAGTTTTTAAAATAAAAAACTCATGACACAGTTAAGAGGGCAATAGTGCAGATTGTTTTAGGTTGACCCTGTCTCAAGCAATTGAAATATATTTGACATTATAAAGGTATTATAAATATGTTGATGGATTAGACTTGAGCTTTATGTCTTTCTCATTTTTATATTTTTAGGGAATATCTTTACCTACCACATCTACTACCCTGTAGAATTTCTATTCTATAATTCTTTGGGATTTCAACTATTTATTTTATGTTCTACTAAACTGTCTTTTTCCATCTTCTTGTGAACAGACTACACAGGGAAAAAGAAAAAGAAAAAAAAGAAGAGATTTTCTATAAGGAATTATTTTTTTCCCTTTTACAAATAAAAAATTAAAACCTGTTTCTGACCCAATCATTGAAAGATCTATTATCCAAAGAGCTTTCTGAAAGAGCTTATTCCCCTATTCTTTGCACTGCTGTTCAAAGGTATTTGTAACACTTAAAAATAATATAAATAATATGTCAGCTTCTTTTCTCATTTACTTCTGAACTGATCATTTAGTCTGCTATTTAAAAAATACATACCAAAATTATTTATATTATTCTATATGCTTATTACCTCTCCAGGTACTAAAATAATTTGATGTTAAGCAGTGTGTATTATTTTTGAATGATAATATACTTTTATGATTATAAGCATAATTTCTTAATATAATGAAATCACAGAAATGGATATGCACAGATATGGTTATATACCTATTCATATCTATGTTCATAATGTTTTAGTAAATATTTCTATAAACATTTTAGCTTTGATTAATTTAGGAAGAATGGAAAGGTTGCCTCTAAATATTAAGGAGCTCAGAACTAAAAAGAATATAAATTTTTTGTTTTTTCCCAAAAAAGCCTTTTTAGTTGCAACCTTCAGTATACATTTTCTAACCATGTCAATAGTCACAAAAAAAAAAAAAAAAAAAAAACCGATTGGCTTCCATGCTCCAAACATTACTTTGTCTGTAAGCTTAGCCATTTCACATCTTAGGAGTTACTGCAAGACAGAGAGAGATTGGTAGAAATGAAAAGTACATGTTGAGAAGGCCTGCACCTCAGACTTTGTGATTCATCCAACACCTTTGCATTCTGAGTACCAATCATTAACGTCATTAAGCTGCTTGTTTCTTAATTGCATTCTTGTGTAGGAAACTCAAGGCGAAATGAACCAACTCTGAGAAGCCCACAATCAAAGTTGATTGCATCCAAACTTACTGTTGCACCTCTATTAACCTACAAGCTGTGTGGGCAGGACTTCTAAAAAGCATTTCAGGAGAAAAACTGTTTCCTTCAGATTTTGCTGCACTTGCATTTATTATGAATTTTCTAGAAATTATGAGGTAGAGTGGCTAATGACCCCATCATAGACAGCCATTATCTCAAACTGTGAATACCGGTTGTCATTTTCAGAGTCAACAGATGTTGACCTTAGGGTGGCAACTTTTCCTTCATTGTATGAACCTAATCAACATTATCTCCTTCAGTTTTCTATAAAATGCATATCCAATTAGAAAGTAAGCTTTTTAAAAACAGAGGTCCGGGGTTAAAATCTCATTTAAGCTGCATTAGTCTAGACGTGGCTTTGGGCTATTTTTATTAGCTGAAGCTATTTATGATTTTTCTAAAGGAGAGGAAAGGACACTTTGGGGACTACAAAGAAACTGATTTAATGGGATGCATGACTTCACATTCAATTTCTATAACCGTGTCCCTAGATAAGAGGTTGAAGATTTTTGACAATATCTCCCTGTCATCTCTGTCCTGATCTTCATAGAAACACTGTCAGTATGTGGCTGACTTGGCAAAGACTTAGCTCATGAAGACTTCTGCAGCATCATTAGGGTGCAACAATTATTCCCCAGCAAATTTCACTGATCTGGAAACCTGCTAAATCTAGCCATTATTCACATGGAAATGTAGGATGAATCCCTGACTCCAGTTTACTGTTTGTGGGATTATATATTTAACCACTAATTACCACTTGGTTCTGAGTTGATTTTCTTCAGATGACTTTCCCAATCAAACTCCATTGGAGGCTGATAATGATGTTATTGGCCTCTGGCTTGGTCTGGCTTTCAGGTACCTATTCCCTCAATTCTCGGGTAGGTGCGCTGAGCGCCTATCACATACAGGCAATATGCTGGGCTCTGGAGAAAAGGGGTAGGCATCAAAGACCCTTGCTTTCAAAACTCTTATAAAATAAGGGAAATGTAGAAAGAATTCCATTTCGACATAACGTAATCATGACTTTTCAAAAACATTTTCACATATCTGCGCAGATAGTCTCCAGTAAGGATGCTTCAGTGATCTGGTTACAGTTCATTTTATGAACTAAAAATTCTGTGCATTTTCATTGTGGGAGTCAGGTTTCATGACAAACATGATTATGTTTTCAAATTTAATATTTATGGTAAGTATATTGTGTTTAGATTTTAAATTTCCCGTCAGTGGAAATGATTCTAAAATTCTGACAGTTTGATGTTTTTCATTTTGGGCACTGGACAACTAAAGAAGACTATTTCCTGCAGACTGACAGCTGTATGAGAGATGAAAACAGAAAAAAAGGAAAGATGATTGGCAAAGCCATAAGAGAGAAAGAGTAAAAGCAAGGCAGTCCTTTACCTCAATTTTATTACAAATAAAAAGAAAAAAAAATTCTGGATCTATGGAAATTTTTTACCTTAGACGTAGGCAAAGTTAAGCAAGTAAAATCCCATTTACCAAGGGGATTTTTTAGAAAATTTGTACTAAACAGTTCTTTCTGCAAATTACTATTTTAGGAATTATCATTATTTTGATTAGGCCAAGTTTGTGACGGGACCAGTGAGTGCACATTTGTTTTGCTTCTCTAACATACATAAACCAGGAAATTAGGAGTAAAATGGATAATGGGGAAAAAATAAAAATAAAAAGAAATCCTTAGGAATCTAAATACATAGATGTGGAGTAAGTATAAAGACAAAGTGTGTCCTGAACATAAATATCTAGTCAAGGTATCAAATTAGTATGAAAAGGTGAAATGTTATTTAGCAATTATATATTCTTTTCACTATTATTTTCCATAATAAGAGTAGATTAGTACTTAATTATGGATAGATTTATAATTGTTAATAACAGATATACTAGTAGGCAAAGATTCCTAATAGTGTTATGTGAGGAAGTAGATATGATAAATGAATAGTAATATTATTTATAAATATCTATACTTGGTGACAGAGAAATATAGATTAAGGTACAAGAATATAGTGAGATGTGTAAATCATTGCCAGAAATTTCCTTAAATTCTACTCAAATGATTTAACCAGAAAGAATTTCAGCACCAAATAGAGATGACCTAGCTGATATTCTAATACCTGGCCAAATACTAATTTTCTATTAAGGGATTTTATTTTTTATTTTCTATAAAGGGATTTTGCCAGGAAGAGTAAAGCTAGTCATGACATTTTAGTCTTCTTTATTGGAAGAATTGATAATGTGCAGAGCAGTATGGGTCAAATGCCTAAAAGTAAACCGTCATAGGGGCTTAAATGTTGATAGCATCCTTTCTTCATGTAATCCTTATAGTTGAAAATGCCCAGGCTTCTCTCCCTGCTATTAATTCCCCACATTACCAACAAGAGTATCTTTCAAAAATATTCATTTGATCATGTCATATTGCTATTCATTAATATTCACTACTTTATCATAATATTTAAAGAACTTTCATTTATTTATTTTTTATGATGTCTCCAAACTGGGATTTTATTTAGAGTTTTCCTAATTACCAAAGAAGTTGATCATCATTTTTTAGGTCTCAACAGCCATTTGCATTTCTTTTTCTGGGAACTTCCTGTCTATATCCCTGGTACATTTTTTTCCATCAGGCTTTATTTATTTATTTTTTACTAAATAATAGCTGTGTACACTAATGTATTTATGGGTTACATTGTGCTGGTTTTATATACAATTTGAAATACTTACAGTAAATTGGTTATCATCGCCTTCACCGTACTTTCATAATTATTGTGTTAAGACATTTACACTCTACACTTAGTAGATTTGACATGTACCTTTGTAAAATGCACCACAGGTATGATCTGACCAAATATCCTCCCTCCACCCATCCTCCCCTTCTTCTTCCCCCTTCATCTTGAGCCATGGTTGGGTTATAGCTTTCATATGGAAATGTGGTTGATTATAAATTGGTTTCATAGCAAAGTTGAGTACATTGGATACTTTTCCTTCCATTCTTGAGATACTTTACTAAGAAGAATATGTTCCAGCTTGATCCATGTAAACATAAAAGATGTAAAGTTTCCATCTTTTTTAAGGTTGAATAATATTCCATGGTGTACATATAACACAATTTATTAATCCATTCGTGAATTGATGGATACTTGGGCTTATTCCATGAGTTATCAATTATGAATTGGGTTGCAATAAACATTCTGGTACAAATATCTTTATTATAAAGTGATTTTGGGTCTTCTGGATATATACCTAGTAGAGGAATTGCAGGATCAAATGACAGGTCTATTTTTAGATCCCTAAGCTATCTCCAAACAATTGAGTTGTAGAATGTACTTTTACATGTCTACTATTTTAGCCTTTCCTGATGTTCCTTATTTTACAACTGATTACTTTTGTTCATGCTGTTTTCTAAAATGCCCTTTCTCTTAACTGATAGAATTAATCCTAGTATTGATCTTTTAAAATATATTTTTATTGATAACCTAATAGGTATACATGTTTTCAGGGTACATGTAATAATTTAATGCATTCATATCATGTATAAAGGTCAAATAAACATAATTAGGATATTTATCACCTTAATGATTTGGTTCTTTCTTAATGCTAGAAACATTTGAACTATTGTAGCTATTTTGAAATATACAATAATTGTAAACTATAGTCACCCTAGTGTGTTGTGATCGTTAATGTTAACATTAAGTGTTGTGTTTTACCCATATGTGCATGAAATATTTGATTACTCCCTATACTCTTTTTGGTACTTAAAACTGCTATGTCAACTGTATAGTATACAACAATTTTCCAGTGCCTACCATATGTGAGCCATCTTATAGAAATAAGTATAAAGGAATGAATAAGAATCAAAATCTTCCCAGATTTTCCTTATATATTTTGGATACTTAGACATTTATCATAATGTCATAAATTCCATTTGGAAGAGACAGTGTTGGTCCGTGTTGAGACCAACTGGAGAGAGTTCAGTGAAGACCATGGTACATGCTCATATGTTGGCTCTTTTTAAAGAGTGGAATTTAATATCTATTATTTAGTTACTTAGAACATCATTTCCCTTTTATATCACAAGTAGATAAGGGGGGAAAATATATAATTGCAAAGAAAAGATATATTAAACATCTCTGTAGTATTTCTCTAGTTTTCCTCAAAGTCTTCTTTATTTATGACTTTTAAGGAAATAGTACAAGATTCTCTTTTTATTAGAAATACACATATTGGCATATAAAACACAGATAGGTAAACACTGGGATCCTAGAAAACATATTTATGCTTTTACCTCATGCTTTAAAAAGAAGAAGGAGTATGTTTACAAATATCAACCAAATAGAAGCAAAAGCACAGTGTGATAGCTACAGTGGCAGGGTCATACCATTCAGAGATGACATGTAGGAAAGCAAGAATGGGGTCCCTTATGGTACTTCACTGTCAACATTGTTAGAAAAACAGCAAGTAATGTGTGTTGTCTAACTATATTTCTAAAAGATGTATCTGTTTCAGATATATAAAAGAGGGCATGTTCTCAGTTCTCCAAATTCACTTACCCCTAGGAACAATTTTTTAGCTGACTCCCAAAGGGCCAATATGTGTTCACAGCTTGTGAAAAGCATAATGATTCATGATTTAAAAAAAAAAAAAAACTTTAATACTTTAAAAATACATAAATTAGAATTTTATTGATAGAATAGCAAATATATATTTTTTAACATCAGGTTTAACCTATTGCCTTTTGAACTTAGTGCCTTTATCAACTATAAATTTCTATGGAGGATTCACTTTAAAAGAAAAGAATAGGTAGAATAAATACAAGAAAACCTTTCTTAATGGAGGTAGAGAGTTGTCAAGTGGTGGAAAGTACATTCTTATAAGCCCTTTTATCAAATGTTTAAGAAATATCAAATTAAGAGGAGACAGCTCTATTTTATTAAATGCTATTCAAGCTCCCAGTTTATACCCCTTTTCCTTGGGAGCTCTGTGTGGACTTACAGTAATAAAGGGAAAAATAACTATTAGAATTTAGTCTTACTTTTAGTCTTCTGTTACTGTGCCCATGGCCTCACTAGAATTGGATATTCAACATCTCTTTTTTTTTTCATTCAAAATGGAGAGTGCAAGGCCACAACCATAATTACTGATCAGCAACTCCAAAAGGTATGTAAATGCCGCTGAGAATCATAACAAGTCTAAGCTCTGCAGATAAAATAAGGAATCTAGACTTAAAAATGCTTTTATATAAGCTGGCATTGGACCACTTGTACTTAAAGAATGGAATCCCAAATTAGGCGATGTGAAACAAATGTCCTTTAGAAAGTTCTATTTGATTCTATTTTACTTAGGAAACAACTGTATTTTGTTATTGGTTGCAGATTTTAATTTTTAAAGGTTATTAAAAATCATATGATATATAAAGTCAGGCAATTAAGTTTGCAAACTTGTCCTAAAAAAGTGTTACATATCTCACTACTGAATATCACTATGGTCATGTCAGAGGTTATGCAACCTTCCAGCACCTTGTCCACACTTTTAAGCCATTTTAGAACTCTTTTTCTAGAATGACCATTAGAGAGCTGTCATATAAGAGGTATGGCAATTAAGTTCATGAACTCATTCTAAATAATGTGCTTTGAAGGGTGGACTAGGCCTTGGCATTGGTGCATAGCTTCCCAAGGGGAGTACTTTGAATGTGACCAATGTGATATTCAGCAACAAGATAGGTAGCACTTTTTCTAGGATGAGTTTGGCAACTTAGTGTCCAACCTCTTATGATTACATCAATTACAAATGAATAGAACATTGAGTTTCCAGTTTTAGGAGGCTGGAATTGGCTGTCTGTACTCAAATAATATCTGAAATGACAGTGCAATTGGTAAAGCTCACAGACACAAAGATTTTCCATTTGAAGGAGGGTAGTCTTGGCACACTGATAGGGTTTGGGGCCCAAAGCCCAGATATTCGACTGACTTTTCTTTAGTGAATTACATTTGATTCTCTAAGGGAGCTTTATGAGCTGGGAAAATCTCCACAAGCAAAATCTGAAAAAAACATCAAAAGCATTTGACAGCTGAGGGAACTAAGGTTCAGCAATAGTAAATAACTTGTTTGGTGCTTATAATTATTTATTATACATCATAGTTTTATGTACTCTTTATCTTAGTAACTAAATTATAAAAGCAAATCATTCTTTGTAGTTCATTAAGTCACCATGCTGTCTAACATTGGCCCTTCTATGGTAGGGATCCATAGGAGGCTGATTTCATTTTATATGTGTTAACTTACATTATTAATATGGTTTAACAACATTTTCATTTGCTGAACTTCAGATTAAGGCCTATGTCTTCTCTTAAACTGATATGAAATTAGCTTTGAGAAAAGAAATATAGATTCTAAAATATAGATTCTAAACAGGATGATTATTTCCCTTGTTGTGGGATTAGGTGCCTACACAGTTATACGCACACATAATGTCTGTATAGAGGTACATTTGTTCACAATTCATACACCAAGCACAGTTTTCTATCTTGGACAACAGCAGAAAATAATACTGTCATGAGAATTTTTCCCCCCAAAGCTTTTATACTTCAATAGAAGAAGTAAGATATCTTCATGCCTGTCAAAGAGAAAGTATGTCAGATGTTGATGAGGGTTTTGGGTCACAAGCTATTGTGCTTTTAGAGAAAGTAGTTGGAAAGGCCCCATTAGAAGGTGAAAAGTGAGAAAATTCCTGAAAAAGACGAGAGACTTCCATACAGGTCTATAAGGATAGAATGTTCTAGGAAGATGGATGAGGAAGAGCTCTAGGTTAGGAGACCATCAGAGTGGCAGAGGCACAGAGAGGGGTATAGCTGGAGAAGAAAGAAAGAATGGTGTCATGGGATTGAGGGAGGGAGAAAAGGAGGCTGAGAAAGAGAGAGTGAGGACGGGAAGTCGCATGCACTTAAAGACCTTTAGGCTGCTATAAGAATTTGGTTTTATTTTTAGTGAGACATAAAGCAGAGTGTTTGAGATGAGGAGCGATGACATCTGAGTTCATCTTAAAGGGTTCAGACTGTGTTGGAATGAAGGCATTGGATTAGGGAGGAGGAGGCTCTTTGAATAATCCAGATGAAACTTGATGGCAGTTTGGACTAGACAGTAGCAGAGAAGGAAGTAAGAAGAAGTTGAATTCCAGGTATATTTTGATCTTGTAACTCACGGAGTTCACTGATGGATTGGATACTGGAGTGAACGAGGGGTATCAAGGAACACTTCTATCTGGCCCAAGACTGGAAGGATGCTGTTGTCATATAATGTGCTGGATAACACTGAATCACACATGCAAAACTGAAGACAGAGGTTAAGTGGTGTCAGAAGGAAGGACAAATAAATATTGAATCATAGCTTTTTTAATAGTTCTATACTATAGTACAGTTGTCACTCAGCTTAAGATCATGTGTCTCTATTATATGACTGAAGATACTGATGGAGGATAGTATCCAGCAGCAAAATTTAAAATATGGCATAAATGTACAAATCCTAATATACAATCCTTCACATATAGTTGGTATTAAACTATAGAGTGAAGATTCAATTTATACAACCAAAGAAATAACGTCTTCATTCACTTACCCCTGGAGATACTTATTTTAACAATACTGTGAAAATACAAATACATTAGAACATTCATAGTGACCATCTCTGATTGGTTGACCTGATTTTCATAGATGGGACATGTACCCCATATTGTATCAGTACACTAGGCCTAGTTCCTTATGTCGACCACCTCTGTATGTTAACCAGTTTGTTACAGTCAACTTACAGAGCTTCTACTGTATTGATCTAAATTTCCCAACTTGTCGTTCCTCATGAGAATGTGTGCCTGCTTTCTACCATTAGCTGAGGTATTTCTGTAAAATTCCATTTATTAAATTGCATCATGACCAATGCAATCAAATGGACAGCTGTTCATGCTAGGTTAAAAGACAAAAAGCTTTTCATAGATGTCTATGTTTTTTCAAAGCAAAGATTATAAACTATTAAATGAGCTTAAATAGACAGGTCAGGAAAGGATCAGCCAAAGGTTTGGCCTCCTTGTATGTTATTGAACTACAGCTTAACCCCATCTCTCTCTGGGTCTCTCAAACAGACATCGGTACAACTAAAGGACTAAGCCCCAAATCTATGACACTTAGAATGTCTAAATTTTAGAGACATATATTAGAGAATTCAGAAGGTAAAGAGTATAAAGAAACAAATTTATTTATTAGAAGTATGGCAACTGGGTATAGGTGCAATAGTAAGATATTGTATCTATATCTTTCCATCGGTGTTTGAAGGTATTGGAATTTAATATTGTAAACCTTTAAAATACCATCAGTGTTTGAAGGTACTGGAATTTAATAATGTAAATCTTTAAAATAATTTTCTAATTGAGATTCTACTATCAAAGTTATAAAAATCCTGAAGCAACAATAATCCCTGGGAATAACCCCATTGCATAATTCAATATCTTATTGAATATTATTATTCAATATCTTATTGAATATATTATTATATTATTATAATTAATATATAATAACCACCAAATTATTTATTAAATGGAATTCTATAAAATAATTAGCAACTGGACAGTTTTATGGACAAAGATAAACATAATTTAGATTTTAGTGGTTGTGTAAGTGACTATATATGGCTTGAATCTGACGTATTGGAGTTTTGTTAAAAAAAGGGAGATGCCTTTCGGTGAGGCTTTATGAGATGTTTTATTTTGTCATTGAGAACTATTGATTTTGAAAGCCTTATAAATAAATAGCACTGACCTATCCATTCTTGAATCATTGAGAGTAGGTCACCTGTGGACAGCAAATGATTTTCATTTCCTAGAGGTAAATTTTATTGAAGAGAAAGCAAAAGAAAAAGAAAGCTTAATTTACAGTGCCAAGTAGGATTACTGAAAATTCAGCATTTTAAAAACTCATGCTATATAGGGTTTGAAAAGCACTACTTCCTGAACTGAAACCAATAACAACCTGGTATTACATTAATCAGAGAGAAATTTTACAAAATGAATCACGAAGAATGCAAATTATGTGAAATAGAAACATTTTAGCGCTGGTCATATTAACTGCACTTCTTATTTGATATTGATTTTAATAAGTAAAAATACACAATTTAAAATAATTACTAAGGATATGGAAAAATTTATTCTGCATAAACATAGATTACAACAAAGGCCAATAAAATACAGTCTTTTAATATATACATCATAAAACTTTATATGGCTACACATATTAAGGTAAAACAAAAGCTGATTTGGGGGTAGACCTATTTACTACGTTTTTTTTCTTTGAGACAGGGTCTCACTCAGCCGCCCTGGCTGGAGTCCAGCAGCATGTGCGTAGCTGCTTGAACTTCCGGGCTCAAGCGATCCTTCTTCTTCAGGTTTCCATGTGGCTGGGATTACAAGTATGTGACACAGTGCCCGCCTGAGCTATTTACTTCTTCTTCTTTTTTTTTTTAATGGTTTATATTTCCTAAGTTTATCTCTTGACTGTGTATAACTAATTTTGAAAAATAAAAATTAAAAAAATCATAATGATAATTTAAAAATAAAGACTAGATCCTAGCCAGGTGTGGTGGCTCCTGCCTATAATGTTAGTAGTCTGGGAGGCCAAAACAGGTGGATGTTTTAGGGCAGGAGTTTGAGAACAGCCTGGGGAAGAGCTCTACTAAAAAAAAAGAAAAAGTTAGCTGAGAGTAGTGGTGGGTGCCTCCAGTCCCAGCTACTTGGGAGGCTGAGGAAGGAGAGTCGCTTGAACATTCAACAGCCATAAATTTTCAGCGAACTTTAAAAAATAAAACAGAGTCCTTTATCCCAAAGAAAATTATTTGGTTTATAAATGAAAAGAGGTACAACCAACATTACGATGGGATTATTTCTATTTATGTGACCTCATGTAAAGTTTTTTATTATGATGAAATATCTTTTAAAGTTTCTATGAGGGAGCACTAGAAATAGTTCATATAAATTGTAGTGTGTATGTGGGGCGTTAACCAGAAGGAAAACAAGAGTACAGGCAAAAAAAGAATGTATTATGGGCACTAGATATTAATATGTTCCAGCAAATAAAGAGAAAAAATGGAAAATATAAATGATTCCTAAGGGGCAAATTGAATAGAGTCATATTTAACCTCTTCGTATCATGGCTTAACTTTATATTATCTCTGGTGCAAGAAACTATGTCTTAATTGCAGGTTACCAAGGACATATGCAATTCTGATAATAATTTGGAAATTTTTCCTGATTTTATTAGTTGGTATAGGCTCTGTATTGTTCAACAAAAATCCAAAACTTAATGTTTGAATGAGTAATTACCATTCAAAGTTTGGCATTAGGAAGACATAGGAGATAGTGGTTAAATCCTCAGATGGTTGATAGGAGCTTTTGTCTACCGGAAAAGTGTGCAGACAAAAAAAAATAGCTCCCATTTCTCGGGGGCTGAGAGGATACCACAGGCTCGCATATTATATACTAACTCTAATGCCCAGAGCGATCTGAGAAGTACCAAATTGCAGGAATAAGGAAAGGTGACATTTGTACCATCTCACAATCTTTTTATACAATCTGTTTTCAGAACAGGATAACAGCAATGTATTTTCTGTCTCTTCCAAACTCTTGTCATAAGGGAAAGCCACAAACATACTTGAATGCCTCGTAAGCTGTGTGGTAATAATCTAAGGAGAGCTCAGCCTGGCTTGTTTGAACCCCTCAACACATATTAGCGATCATCCGTTAGGACCTGAAACATACTCAATATAGACTACTTTTCACTTCATGCATTTTATTACAAAACGCTGCCAAAATTGACTTTAGTATGTCCAAAGCTGATGAAGGTGCGTGGAGTGAAAAGTTAGACTGGCTGTTAGATCCTAACTCCCCCTTTTTGGAGACTGTGTGACCCTAGTACATAGACCTAGCATTACTGAGCCTTAGCTCCTTCAACTTTATGTCTTAAATGTCACAGGAGTTTATGAGGTGTATATGAACTAACATAGGAAATATACAGCACAAATCTATCACAGAAAAGCATGTCAGATAACATTAGTCCTTTTCGCCCTTGTCGATTTGCACACTTTCATCGACTGTCATAATTTGAGGAATGCAGCATATTCCCTTTAGACTGAGCCATTTACACAGTAGGATTCTTACAAAGAGAGTCAGGGGCTCATGTCCACAGTGAAAAATATTAGAGTCTTAGGAGGACACACTGAAGCAATAAAGTGGCACTTTGCAAAAGCCCCCAAATTATTCTTAAATGCTCTACATTTGGGAGGTGGTTAGAGATAACTGGAAATCCTCGAGGTGGGTCTAGCTTAAGTGCAAGGTAATAGCACTACAACTATAAATAAGTATAATTAAAGAAGGGTTGGAGAATAATTATTATATTTAAGGTGTTACAAACAATGTTGCAATGGATGTCCTGGTAAGTAGAATCGTTTGGCTAAAGAGTAAGGCTTGTTCTGCATTTAGATAAATATTTTAAAATTCCTCCCCCCCCCCACAATGGGACACCAGTTTACAACCCCACCCACACTTTTTCCTTCTACATCATGGCAAACACTCCACCTTTAATTGTCACCCCCCCCATACTCCACTATCAAATCTGACACTTTATGTTACCTAGCCATCAACTTTTATTTCTGAAACTACTACTTCTCAGATAGACTATATAGGACAAATGTTAAAGTCATGAACTCAAGACTGAGAATGCCTTGATTCAAATGCTTGGTATAAACAACTTACGAGGTGCGTGACCTTGGGCAAACCACTTAAACTCCTAGTACCTCAGAATCCTTCTAATATTGGTTTGATAGTTCAATGAATTTAAGTGAATTTATATGACTTGTGTGTACAGAAGAATGTCTAACACTAAGGAACCCTTACAGGAACATTTATCATTAGTATTGTGTTAGTTTCTTACTGCTACAATAAATGATTACTACACAATTAGTGGTTTAAAGCAACAAATTAATTCTGTTACAGTTTGGAAGTCAGAAGTCTGAAATGAGTCTTATGGGGCTGAAATAAGATTGCAAAGTGAGACTGGTTCCTTCTGGATGCTCCGGGGAGAACTGATTTCTCATGTCTTCCAACGTCCAATGACTGTCAGCACTTCTTGGCTTATGTCCGCATCACTCCAATCGCTGATTTTGCCTGCACACTGCCTTTTCCTCTTCTCCAGTCTAATCTCTCCCACCTTTCTCTAATAAGGAAAGGTATGATTTCGAGTAGAGCCTACATGGATAATGCAAGAAAAATTGCTGCATCTTGACATCTTTAACTTACATGTGCAAAGACTCTCAGCCTTTAGGGTAAAAATCATAGATGCCATGGATTAGAACTTCAATGCTTTGAGGGCTTTATTCAGCCTGCCATAGGGCACTTTCAAATTGTATATTGGAATGCTTACAAATGTCTCATTGATTTGTTGATTCCTTATATATTACAAACATTATATTTTATCAGTTACACATAACGCAAGTATTTTGTCCTAAATATGTCATCTTTTAATTTTTTCCATAGTATAAGGTGACCAGATTTTAACATTGGTAAAGTGGGACACCATGGGGGGGGCAGGGCCTGACAACAATGCAAACTTTGATAAGCAGTTCTGGATAATCAGTTCTCAATGATTATTTGTTATTATTAAAGTTTAACATTATAAAATTAACAAAAATAATATAAAATGCATATCCTGGCAAAATAGCCACATGGCAGCTGAAAACCATATATTCCCTTCCTGTTCTCCCATTTTGTAGCTTGTTGTGCATTCTTTCCAAAAATCAGGGCTTTTTAAAAATACTGCAGGATGCAGGACAAATTGTTAAAAATTGGGACTGTCCCGCCAAAAGCAGGATATCTGGTCACCTTACTCTAGAGCAGGCACAGTGGGGGGTGAGGGGGTGGGCGGTGCTACTTGTTTGTTCCAGACAGTTTGGCTCCTTCTGAGCTAATTGTTCTTTTTTTTTTTTGAGACGGAGCCTCAAGCTATCCCCCTGGATAAAGTGCCATGGCATCACAGCTCATAGCAACCTCCAACTCCTGGGCTCAAGCAAGTCTCCTGCCTCTGCCTCCCAAGTAGCTGAGACCACAGGTGCCTGCCACAACGCCCGGCCATTTCTTGGTTGCAGCCATCATTGTTGTTTGGTGGGCCGGGCTGGGGATTTGAACCCGCCACCTTAGGTGTACATGGCTGGTGCCTTAGCCGATTGAACCACAGGTGCCGAGCCAGAGCTAATTGTTCTTGCCTAGAACCAAGGGAGCAGTCTCCTTCTGATACCTTGCCTAGGAGGGGAGTAGGGAGTTTACATTAGCCTTTTCATTTCCAAATGAAGTTATATTAACCTCTTCATTCCCAAATGGAGTTACATTAACCTTTTCAGCAGCTAAAAACCGTATATTTCCTTCCCATTCTCCCGCTGTTCCCTAGCTTGTCATGCATTCTTTCCAAAAATCGGGACTTTTTAAAAATGCCACAGGATGTGGGACAAATTCTTAAAAATTGGGACTGTCCCTCCAAAAGCAGGACATCTAGTCACCTTACCATAGTAGGATTCCTCATATAGGCATTTTAATGAGTATTATCATTTATGACTATTAACACCTTTATAAATGGGAAATAAAGAAAAATGGAACACTCATACTACAGAATAGTATGCAACCATGAAAAAGATAAAGTAGGCTTGGCACCTATAGCTCAGCAGCTAGAGTTCTAGCCATGTATACGAGTTGGTGGGTTTGAATGCAGCCTGGGCCTGCCAAACAACAATAACAACTACAACCAAAAAATAGCTGGGTGTTGTGGTGGGTGCCTGTAATCCCAGCTATTTGGGAGGCTGAGGCAAGAGAATCACTTAAGCCCAAGAGTTTGAGGTTGCTGAGAGCTGTAACGCCATGGCACTCTACCTAGGATGACAGCTTAAGACTCTGTCTCAAAAAAAAAAAAAACAAAAAAAACCCCAAAAACGTAGATCTATATATTAACCTAAAAAATTCCAGCTATACAGTTTTGAAAAAGTCACAGATATTTTGTAATGTACAATTGGATCATACATATGAAATAATAGATGTCAAGCTTCTTCATAGCTGCTAAACGGGACAGGATTAGGAGGTAAGAGAAATAAACTATTAATTTTTTTTTTTTTTTGCAGTTTTTGGGCTGGGCTGTGTTTGAACTTGCCACCTCTGACATATGGGGCCAGTGCCCTACTCCTGTGAGCCACAGGCACTGCCCATAAACTATTACTTTTTAATCTATATTACTTCTGATTAAATTCTCAACAGTGAATTAATCAAGTGAAATTTCTATAATTAAATTCAAAAACAGGAATATGGAAGTCAAGAGAAAAATATTTTTAATGTGTTTTTGAATTTTAGATGAAAAAGATAATTACTTATGCCTGGGAAAATTGAAAGGGGCAAAATTTGAAAAGAAAAACAAATTTAACTCTACAACATAATTTCAAAGCATATTCTATAAAGGTAATTTAGTTTAATGGGGACAAAACTGCATGAGAGTTATAAGGTACATAAAGAGAAATAAAGATGGAATGTTTCAATTATATTAAATCTTAGCAAATCTTAAAACAGACTTTATATTTAATACTCCAAGATTAAGACTCTCAAAACACAGTAACTAATGGACAAACATTGACTGTTCAGGGTGTTGCTGGGTTTATCTAAACCTGACCCCTTTGGGGGGTCGAACGACCCTTTCACAGGGTTCACCTAAATATATCTTGCATATCAGATATTTACATTATGATTCATAACAGTAGCGAAATTACAGTTATGAAGTAGTAACGAAAATAATTTTATGGTTGGGGGTCACCACGACATGAGGAACTGTATTAAAGGGTTGCAGCATTAGGAAGGTTGAGAACCACTGACTAAACCCTCTTAAAGTAATCCATACCCATGAGAGGCCTCTGAAAATCTTCATCTTACACTAGGTATGGTCTAGGATATCATTATTCTCATCTTTCAAATCTCCTAAATGCTCTCATGGTCTTAAGACCAACCATGAAAGATATTATTTTTATGAATACTATAGATGTTTATCAATATAAATGAAAGAAGAAACATTAAAAAAATTGAATTTGGCTTGATATAAAAGATTCCTTCAAGAAATGGGTATCATAAGCAAAAGGATAATATAGAGGGATTTAGTCATACTCTTAATTACTAGAAATATTTTTTAAAAAACACAGATTAGATACAGGTGTATAACGAAAGTCAGCCCTGTATTGTGTGTGTATGTTTGTGTCCTTATACCTGTGTTTCAAATAAACATTTTTGTCAGTATCATAAATCCTCTATATAATGCAAAAAAAAATTAAAAATATCCAGTGTATCAAGGATCATGGCAGCATTATTTACATAGACAAAATTGGAAGGAATGAATATATGATACCGACTACAACACAGATGAACCTTCAAAACATTATGGTTTATGAAATAAAGAACAAATATATCATATGATTCTACTTACATGAGGCATCTAGAATAGTCAAATTTATTAGAGACAGAAAGTAGGATGGTGGTTACCAAAGGCTGGACAGAGGAGTTATTGTTTATTGAGTACGAATTTTCTGATGATGAAAAAGTCTGGAGATCATGGTTGTACAACAATGTTAAAATGGTTAACACTACTGAATTGTACTCTTAAAAAGGGCTAGAATGATAAATTTCATGTTAGGTATACTTTACCATCATAAAAATAAAAAGGGGTGATTTAAAGAGACTCTACTCACAAAGAAGGTGGTATTAAGGCATCTTCATAATAAAGCACAGGAAGGAGAAATTGCTCATAGAAGACCTTCCTACTATTAGATCTTAACGTTTGATTACAAGTGCAACTGATTCCTTTTGATTACGCTGAATATTTCAATATTAACAAACCTTTGAATAATCTCTATGCAGTGCAGAGGCTTAAAAAATGTCCATACTCGAAATCATGTTTTTATACTCTAATTGTATAATGTATATTTTCTTCCTGGCAATCAAATAGCTAGATGATTACTGTTGCAGAACTATTTGCTCAGGTTTGAGTTGCCTCAGTGTCACCCTGCTGTCAATTTTGATTTCAGGTATAGACGAATTCCTGTGTGATTACTAAAAACCAAGCCTTCCTCCATTAATCAAATTATCTTCAAATTATAATAGGTAAGCAGTTATCTCGTGAAAGGTGTTAACCTACATAGTGTTGAGGGCTGTGAATTAAATTTCACCTATAAGCCCGAATCCATTAACGTGGCTTAAAATAAATTTGGTGATAGGTATTTAATTACCGATGTCCTACAGAAATTGACATTTAATAAAGTGAAACATTTTCACTAAAGAGCTTTAAGATATGAAAGGAAACAGTCTCTGTCTTAAAAATGAATCTGGTCTTAAAAGGAAGAAAACATTAATAGAGTCATGTTCAAAAGCCTTTAACAAGACTGCGAGACAGAAATAGAACCCCTCGGGTTTCTCATGATAAAGTAGTATAATATTTTGTGCACAGTCTTAGGGATAAAAAAAGAAAGGCAGCCTACCATGAAATACCAAGTTACACATAAAGCATGATGCAGAGAATACACATTCTTTAATATTTGGTAACCCCATCTTAATAGACATGGATAAAATCCCCCCAGATTGAGCAAGAAGACCAAATTTCAGATCTCCATTTTAGGAAGCACTCAATGAAAATAAATAAATAAATAAATAAATTTCTTGTATACAAGGACTGTGGAAAACTTATTCAAATATCATCAAGTTAAAGGAAGAAATTGTCTGGAAAATTGAGGTTGGATATGGAGATTTGATTCTTTAATTTCCAAAGGAGATGAAATGATTAACTTTAAAACATAAACATAGAGTACAGAACCAATTATGTTTTCATTGAGTAAACTAATCATGCATATGAGTGTACTTCATACACAGATATATATATGAATTCAGTGTCTTTGTGCATGTACACAGTGGAAAGAGTATAGCTCTATTGGTAAAAAAGTAGTCATCTTCCATGAACAAAAAATACTTCCTGTGCTAAGCTTTCCTGTTATCAGAAATGCCACAAATAAGATGTTTTCCTGTGATTATCAATGAGTTATCCTCAAGTACCTTATATTAAAATGTTAATATTTGTCAGCTATTGATGAAATAATAATAATAATTTGTTGAATACTTTGTGCTAAGAACTTGTATATATACTCATCCCATACATACAACTCTACAAATTTTATACTATTGTTGACCCTATTGATTAACAAGGAAACGAAGGGAAATTAGAATATTTGCTTAAGTTCACATGGTCAGCAGAGTCGGAATCCATCTGTTAGGTTTGTATGACATTAGAACCTCTGGTATTGACAACTATGAAAATTTGCTGCAGACATTACTTCAAAACAGCTTAACAGCAAATCAGTTAAATGGAATGAATATTTGGCAGATGAAACAGAAATTGGGGTGGGGAGAGGAAGCTTAAAGCTACATAAATGGAGAAATGACAGCAGAATGATTTATGTTTTTTTGTTTTTTGGGACAGAGTCACTCTGTCATTCTGGGTGGGGTGCTGGGGCATCATAACTCACAGCAACCTTGACTCCTCGGCTCAAGCAATTCTCTTGCCTAAGCCCCTGGAGTGTCTAGGACTACAGGTGCCCTTCACAACCCCTGGCTATTTTTTGTAGAGATGGGGTCTTGCTTTTAATCATGCTGGTCATGAACTGGTGAAATCAAGCAATCCACCTGCCTTGGCCTCCCAGAGTGCTAGGATTACAGGCATGAGCCATTGCACCCGACTTATGATACATGCTTTTGAAAATAATGTAACTTTCACGGAAAAAGCACCTCTTTGATTGCTTCTAAGTTTTGACGATTATGAACAATGCAATGCTGGTATAAAAAATATCTGTGTGCAGACATTTCTATGAACAAAAGGTTTCAACTCACTTGGGTAAATATCCTGGAGTGTGATTGATGTTGTATGTTTGGTTTTATAAGAACCTGCCAAACTTTCTTTCTAAGTTACTATATCATTTTGCATCCCCACCAGTAATGAATGAGAATTCATGTCGCTCCACATCCTCGCTAGGATTTGGTGTTGTCAATGTTCTTGATTTTATTCATTGTAATAAGTGTTTGCTGGCATCTTGCTGTTGTAATTTACATTTCCCTAATGACATGTGATGTGAAGCATCTTTTCCTATGCTTATAGGCCATCTGTATATCTTCTTTGCTAAGGTATCTCTTAAGGTCTTTGGTCCATTTTATAATTGGATTGCTTCCTTTCTTGTTGGGTTTTTAGAGTATTATATATTTTGGATAACAGGCCTTGGTAATATGTATTATTTGCACATTATTTTTTCTCCTAGACGGTGGCTTGTCTTCTCTTTCTCTTGACATTACTTTGAAGAACAGATACTTTAATTGTTGCCAAGTCTAGGTTATCATATTTTTCTTTCATAGACTATACCTTCGGTGTTGTATTTTAAAAGCCATCACCATATACAAGGTCATCTAGGATATCATCTATTTTATCTTCTATGAATTTTATGGTTTTCTATTTAGGTTTGAGTTAATTTTGTAAAGGCTCTAAGGTCTATGTAGAGTTTCTTTTTTCTTTTTCTTTTTTTGCATGTGTAGATTCAGTTATGACATTCTCTGTTGAAAAGATTAACTTCACTCCATTGAATAGTCTTCAGTCTTGTGTTAAGAATCAGTTGACTGTATCTAGGGTCTGTTTCTGGGCTTTTTATTCTGTCAAGACTATCTGTCTTGACTACAATAGTCTGCTTTATAGTAAGTCTTGAAGTTGGGTAGTGTCAGTCTTCCATCTTTGTTCATTCATCTTCAATGTTGTGTTGGATATTCTGGATCTTTCTCCTCTCTCTCTAAACTTTGTTTAGAATTATTTTGTTAATACCCACAAAATAACATGCTGGGATTTTGATTGGTATTGATTTTGATTGGTATTGCAGATCAAGTTGGAATGAACTGGCATCCTGATGATGTATCTTTCTGATCTACAGACATGGACTATTTTCCCATTTCTTTAGTTCTTTTCTGGTTTTTATTATAGTTTTATAGTTTTCCTCATCTAGATCTTGCAATTTTTCAATATTTCTACTTAAGTATTTTATCTCTTGGGTGTGCAATATAAATGTTATTTTGTGTTTAGTTTCAAATTCCAATTCTTCATTATTGGTATACAGGAAGGCAATTAAACTTTCATCTTAACCTTGTATTCTGAAACTTGCTTTAACTGCTTATTAGTTTTTTGTTGTCTTTTTTTATTTTTTATGTAGAAAATCATGTTATCTGCACATAAAGATAGTTTCACTTCTTTTTTCCCATTCTGTATACCTTTTAATGCAAAGTCCTGCTGCATTAACTAGGAGTTGTTAAATGGAAAATCCTTTCTTTGTTCCTAATCTTACTTGGACAGCTTTGATTGTCTGTAGATTTTTTATAGACATTCTTTACCAAAATGAGGAAATTATATATTCCTAATTTACTGGGAGTTTTAATCATGAGTAGATACTGGACTTGGTCAAGTGTTTTATGTACATCTTTTAAGAGGATCACGTGTTTTCATTTTTAGCCTGTTGATATCATGGGTTACATTAATTGATTTCAAATGTTAAACAAGCCTGGCACATATGGGATAAATATCACTTGGAGTAGCATATATAATTTTTTAATGTGGTTGGATTCAATTTGGCCACTTTTTGAGACTTTTTGCACCTATGTTTATGAAAGATGTTCATCTGTAGTTTTTGTTTTCTGTAATATTTTTGTCTGGTTGTGGTAGTAGTGTAATACTGGTCTCAAACGTGAGATAGAAAGTATTCCCTTTTCTTCTATCTCTAAAAGAGATTGTACAGAATTAGTATAGTTTTTTAAATATTAGTAGAATTCTCTAGTGAACTCATCTGGTATTGGTGTTTTCTTTTGTGAAAGGTTATTAATTATAGATTCAATTTCTTTATTAGGAATAGGCCTATAAAATTGTCTATTTCTTCTTATTTGAATTTTGATGGAAGTCTGTCTTCTAAGGAATTAGTTCTTTTCATTCAAGAGTTTCCAACCTTTTCTTTCTCTGCCACTCATTGGAAGAGTTATCGTGGCCTACACACTAAATACACAAACACTAATGAAAGCTGATTAACAACCATAACAAAAACAACAAAAGGTCTGTGCATACTTCTGAGATATCTGACACCACAGATGAGCAAAAAAGTCCTTACAAAGTCATCTTGCAGTCCATGGGACACCCGAGATAGGCTACGAAATTTGCAGACATGGAGTTGTTAGATACTTCTTCATTATCCTTTTAATGATCATGGGATTTATACTGGTATCCCTTCTATTTTTTCTTATATTAATCATTTATGTCCTCTCTCTTATTTTTTCTTAGTTAGCCTTGCTAGAGTCTTATAAATTATATTAATCTTTTGAAAGAAATAGCTTTTGATTTCATTGATTTTTTCTATTATTTATTGCTTTCAATTTCATTTTTTTCTGATCTAATTTTTATTATTTCTTTTCTTCTGCTTGCTGTGGATTTAACTTGCTCTTATTTTTCTAGTTTCTTAAGGTGGAAACTTAGACAATTGACTTTAGATCTTTCTTCTTTTCTAATATATGCATTCAATGCTATAAATGTCCTTCTAGGAACTACTTTTGGTGCATATCACAAATTTTGATAAAGTTGTGTTTTTAATTTAGTTAAAAATATTTTTTAAATTATCTTGAGATTTCTTTTTCTGATCCATGTATTATTAGAATTATGCAACTTAATCTCCTTGTATTATGCAGACAGAGTTGTTAAATAGTCCTTTATTATCCTGTTAATGATCATGGGATTTGTATTGGTATCCCATTTCTAGCTACCTTTCAATGATTTATTTCTAATTAAATTCCATTGTGGCGTAAGAACAGACATTGCATGATTTCTATTATTATTATTTTTTAATTTGGTAAGTTATGTTTTATGGTCTAGAATGTGTTCTATCTTCATAAATGTTCCCTGAGTGAGTTTGAGAAAAAAATTTCGGCTATTGTTGGATAAAGTAGTCTACAGATGTCATTATATCCAATTGATTGATAGTGTTATTAATTTCAAACATGTCCTTACTGATTTTCTGCCTGATAAAGCTGTTTCTTTTTTTTCCCATGAAGTGTGATTTTATTTTTAATTATTTTAGGTTGTGATCCCCCAGA
>CAUYQV010183272.1:0-16546 GCA_963574575.1 Galagoides demidoff
AGTGTGGTGTTTTCACATACAATTTGGAACATTTCCATTGAACTGGTTAACATAGCCTTCATGTCATTTTCTTAGTTATTGTGTTAAAACATTCATATTCTACTCTTAGAAAGATTCACTTGTACCCTTGTAAGATAAACCTCATAAGTGATCCCTCCAATCCCCCTCCCTCCACCCATTTGCCCCTCCCCTCTCCCTCCCTCCTCCCCATATTCTTAGGCTGTTATTAGGTTATAGCTTTCATATAAAAGGTATAAATTAATTTCATGATAGGGGTGTGTACATTGGATACTTTTTCTTCCATTCTTGTGATACTTTGCTAAGAAGAACATTTTCCAGCTCCATCCATGTGAACATGAAGGACGTAAAGTCTCCATCTTTCTTTATGGCCGCATAGTATTCCATGGTGTACATATACCACAGTTTGCTGATCCATTCGTGGATCAATGGGCACTTGGGCTTCTTCCATGCCTGGCAAAAATTTTTTTTAATAATATAATTAATATATACTGTTTACCTAACAATGAGGCCAAATATTGGTTTCTATGTCACTGGACTTGTGCTTTAGTTTTTCCCTTCTTTTTTTTTTTTTTGGAAGACAGAGTCTCACTCTGTTGCCTAGCTGAAATGCCACGGCATTATCATAGCTCATTGCAACCTCAAATTCCTGGCTCAAGTGATCCTCCTGCCTCTACCTCCTGAGTAGCTGGGACTACTCTTGACGCTCAGCTAATTTTTCTATTTTAAGTAGGGATGGCCTTGCTCTTACTCAGGGTGGTCTCCAACTCCTGAGCCCAAGCGATCCTCCTGACTGGGTGTCCTAGATTGCATGAGCTACCATACCGCCCTGTTTTTCCTTTATCTTATCCCCTTAGCTACTTATGATGCTTCTCAGACTGCAGTGGAGATTTCATGATAATAGACTAAATTTAAAAGATACAAAAATGTTTAAAAATCTACCTTATCACTTCTTAACATGCTTATTTTCTTAACTTAGTGTCTTCATTGGCTACTCTGGCATGGAGCTGACATCACACAAGTAACAACAAGAGGTTGGACGGCAGCTCACATAGCTGCAATCAGAGGTCAGGATGCTTGTATGCAGGTAAGAATAACTTTGGTTACTTTTTTCCCCAAGGATTTACAACCAGCAGTAATGATTGCTTTTTAAAAATTCATTAATTTTTTAGTAATTAATTTTTTTTTGCAGTTTTTTTTTTTTTGGCCAGGGCTGGGTTTGAACCCAAATTCTGTTGGGCTACTGCTATTATTCTAATTATTTGATCCAGTGCATTTAGTTATTTTACCTAAACAAGACCTTACTGGATTCCACAACTCATATGACTCAGATATTTTGATACCAACTGTTCATTTAAACACATGGTATGAGATCAGAGATCATTTTATCTCTGAAGTGGTTGGCTGTTTGGGTTGTTTTGAGATATGTAAAGGTCATGCTCAGATTATCTTCTTTATAGCTTGCTACTATAGTCTGTGTTTGCGCTTGCCCAAATAAATATGTTGAAATCTTTTTTTTTTCTTTTTTGAGACAGAGCCTTAAGCTGTTGCCCTGGGTAGAGTGCTGTGGCATCACAGCTCACAGTAATCTCCAACTCCTGGGCTTAAGTGATTCTCTTGCCTCAGTTTCCCAAGTAGCTGGGACTACAGGCACCCGCCACAGCACCTGGCTATTTTTTGGTTGTAGTTGTCATTGTTATTTGGCAGGCCTGGGCTGGAATTGAACGTGGCAGCTTTGGTGTATGTGGCTGGCACCTTAGTTGCTTGAGCTGCAGGTGCTGAGCCAATATGTTGAAATTTTAACACCCAAGGTGATGGCAGTAGGATTTGGGGGTCTTTCAGGAAGTGATTAGGTTATAAAAGCTTTCCACTCATGAATGGGATTGATGCCCTTATAATGGACCCCAGAACACTAGTTAGCCCTTTTTACTATATGAGGATACAGCGAGAAGGCACTGCCTATGCAGAATGGGGCTTTATCAGACACAGAATCTGCTGGCATCTTGTTCTTGGAGTTCCCAGCATCCAAAACTGTGAGAAATAAATTTCTGTTGTTTATAAGCTACCCAGTTTCTGGCATTTTGTTTCATTAGCCCAAACAGACTATGACTCTTGCCACACCTAAAATTCTTTATTTAATGTGTTCCCTGGTTAGAATAACACATGAGTATGTGGTGGGATCTAGTTTTATTAGAGTAAGTAGACTTAATCAGTTTACTGGAATAGGCTAGAATTTGGAAGAACAGAGAGTTGTGTAAGTAAACTGTCTCTGCCTGAAAGAAGCCTGACATTCTATTTGAAATGACAGGAGCTTTACTTAGTTATAAAACAATACAAAGCAAAGCCTGTGATGAAGGTTTTAATGAAAGTATAGATAAGAATTAAAGAATTTAGGAGGAGATAAAAGAATCATAAATGGAGGAAATTATAAGATAAGCCCCAAAGAATGGGTTGATTTTGGGTGGCACCTGTGGCTTAGTGAGTGGGCCCTCACCCTCATATACTGAGGGTGGCGGGTTTTAACTCAGCCCTGGCCAAACTGCAACAAAAAAATAGCCAGATGTTGTGGCGGGTGCCTGTAGTCCCAGCTACTTGGGAGGCTGAGGCAGGAGAATCGCCTAGGCCCAGGGGCTGGAGGTTGCTGTGAGCTGTGACGCCTTGGCACTGTACCGAGAGCAACAAAGTGAGACTCTGTCTCTGAAAAAAAAAAAAGAATGCGTTGATTTTAAAGAGATAAGTAGTGAGGAAGCATTATACATGGAGAATATGTTTGAAGCCAGTAAAAATAATGATTATCAATTATTGAACTTTTTTTTTTTTTTTTTGAGACAGAGCCTCAAGCTATCCCCCTGGGTAGAGTGCCGTGGCATCACAGCTCATAGCAGCCTTCAACTCCTGGGCTCAAGCAAGTCTCCCACCTCAGCCTCCCACATAACTGGGACCACAGGCGCCCGCCACAACGCCCTGGTTGTTTTTTGGTTGCAGCTGTCGTTGTTTGGCGGGCCTGGGCTGGATTCAAACCCGCCACCTTAGGTGTATGTGGCTGGCGCCTTAGCCACTTGAGCCACAGGTGCTGAGCCAATTATTGAACATTTATTATGTGTCAGTCACAGTCTCCCATGCATCATCTCACTTAACACAACAATTCTGTGAGTTCCCCTTTTTATAGATTAGGAAACCGATTCTTAGTGTTATTTACCTGTGCTATTTTCTAGGAGTTTTATAGTTTTAGATTTGTGAACCATTTAAAGTTAATGTTTTTAAGGGTGTAAAGTGTGTTCTTAGTTTCATTGTTTTTGAATGTGGATATTCAGTTCTTCCAGCAACATTTGTTGGAAAGACAATCTTTTCTCCATCATATTGCCTTTGATCCTTTGTCAAAGGTCAGTTTCTGAATTCTTTATTCAGTTCCATCAATCATTTGTTTATTCTTTGGCCAATAACACACTATCTTGATTACTGTAACTTTATAGTAATTGCTTTATAGTACTTACCCTTGAAGTTGGGTACTAGTAATTCTTTTAAACCATTTACTCTATATATTATGTAGAGGGGTGTACTGTGTTTATGATATAACCTATATGTAGAAACTGGGCCAATTGCAAATTCACATGGAGTGTAGTTAGATGTATTTAGAAGCTTGATTTGGAACTTAGACCTTGTAACTTTAATAATTAAATTCTTTCATTGAGTCAAAACGCAGTTTATAAAAGATTCTTATGCATTTGTTTATTTAGACAGAGTCTCACTTTGTTGCCCTTAGTAGAGTGCTGTGGTATCATAGTTCACAGCAACTTCAAACTGTTGGACTCAAGTGAGTCTCTTGTTTCAGCCTCCCAAGTAGCTGGGACTATAGGCACCCACCATGACGCCCAGCTATTTTTAGAGATGGGGTCTTGGTCTTGCTCAGGCTGGTTTCGAATACCTGAGCTCAAACAATCCATGCCTTGGCTTCCCAGAGTGCTAGGATTACAGGTGTGAGCCACCACATCTGGCAGATTCTGCTTTTAAAATAGTGGATGTTTAAAGTTCAGTTTTATTAGCTTAGCAGTAAAGTATTGTAGTGGTTGTTAATTTCTGCTCATGCAAAGTGTTCTTATAATTTGTAAGTACATGCTCAAATCAGAATATTATAAGCCAGATATTATAAGTGTCTCCTAGGGTCTATCTAAAAAAGACCTTGGGCAGCACCTCTGGCTCATAGAGTAGGGCGCTGGTGCCATATACCGAGGATAGTGGGTTCAAACCTGGCCCGGCCAAACTGCAACAACAAAAAAAAATAGCTGGACGTTGTGGTAGGTGCCTGTAGTCCCAGCTACTCAGGAGGCTGAGGCAAGAGAATTGCCTAAACCCAAAAGCTGGAGGTTGCTGTGAGCTGTGACATCACTGAGGGTGACAGAGTGAGACTCTGTCTCTAAAAACAAACAAAAAAAGACCTCAAACATTTTTTCACAGTTTACCTGTAGCACATATATAAGAACATTGAAAAAAATCTGTATTTCCACTTATGATTTAACATGTATGTTTCATTTCTTTATTTTTAGGCTCTTATAATCAATGGAGCAAATTTGACAGCTCCAGATGATCGTGGATGCACTCCTTTACATCTTGCTGCAACTCATGGACATTCTTTCACTTTACAAATGATGCTCCGAAGTGGAGTGGTGAGGGACTCCTGTGAATATGTGTTAATGTATAGGCACAAGGATGGGATAGCATTTGGTAGTCTGGTTATCTCTTTCCGACTTATTAAATCTCTAATGTGACTTGGGAAAGTAATTTAATTTTTCTCTCTAGCTTTTCCATCTTTAAACAGGGACCAATAATTCAGAGATATTTCCCTTCTCCCCAAAACAGCCAGTTTAGTATTACAAAGTGTTTCCAAGGTTTTGGGTTCTTCATACCAGTTCAAAGTTTAACTGGGTAGATTCTGAAGCTTCTAAACAAATTTTAACCAGGTGATTGTAAATCTTTATGAATTTCTGTCTTATGTATTTCTTTGAAACTCTTATTTCACATATGAATTTAGAAATTGGTTTATTTCTCCGGAAGTGTTTATTACAGTATTTGTTTTTAATATTACCCTATTATTGATATGGAAGGTATTATGGTAAGAGTTAGTGCAATGATGTTTTTCCTTCCCTCCTTCCCTCCCTCCTGCCTCGGCTATAGTGCTATGGAATTAGCTCATGGCAACATCAAATTCCTGGGTTCAAGTGATCTTCCTGTCTCACCCTACCCAGTATCTGGGACTCTAGGCACTCACCAACACACCCAGTTAATTTTTCTATTTTTAGTAGAGACAGGGTCTCATACTTGCTCAGGCTGGTCTCAAACTCCTTAGGTCAAACAGTCCTCCTTCTTTGATCTTCCAGAGTGCTGGGATTATAGGCATGATCCTATTCATTAGGAATTTGTAATTAGTAAAATGACTAGTTAAGTTCTTTTTAAAAAATTATTTAATGTGGGGCGGTCCCTGTGGCTCAAAGGAGTAGGGTGCTGGCCCCATATGTCAGAGGGTGGCGGGTTCAAACCTAGCCCCAGCCCAAAACTGCAAAAAAAAAATTATTTAATGTGACTAGTTCTTTTTTAAAAGGCTATTTTGTAAAAGTTCACTAATGTCTTATTAGCTCATATGTTCAAATTAGTGGTTGCAGTAAATTTTTCTATTGTATTTAGAGTTTTAAATAGTAGAATTAAGTTGCTAGACTTAATGTTTTCTCTATAGAATGGAAAGAAATGAAGTCCTTGTGAATGTTAACTCTAGGATCCCAGCATGACTGATAAGAGAGAATGGAGACCTGTACATTATGCAGCTTTTCATGGGCGGCTTGGATGTTTGCAACTTCTTGTTAAATGGGGATGTAGCATAGAAGATGTGGACTGCAATGGGAACCTTCCAGGTATTCAACAGAAAGTGAATATTTTAGTTTTTCATTAAACTTTTAAATGTTTGATAATGTTTAAGAAATTTTAATTTTACCATTCTGTTAATTCCTTCCAATGAAGTAGTGAATATGTTGACATGAACATTTTTATCTTATATCACACCTTTGTTGTGTATCCCCCATGTGATTGATTTTTTTTTTTTCTGGCACCATATCAGCAAAAATGAAATTGGCAAAATTAAACAAGATATTCTCTTCCCACCAGCTCTTTCTTTTATCTATTTATAGTGTTCTTATTTCTTAACTTTAGACTTCTCTGCCCCACAGACAACTTTTTTATATTTTAAACAACACTGTATAAATGGGGGATACTAAAGTATTTGAGCTGATTTACTACTTTAGTTGTCTAAATGTCATAAGTTGGCCATTTGAGACCTAAGTTCTAAGTATCCTATCTTCTTTAAGAAGTGCTGTAGAAATTTAGGAGTGGGATGTATCATAGTGAGATTGGAGTGAAAATGACATTTGTATTATATCTTAAAGAGCCAAAAACATGAAGGGGAAAGCCAGATAGAATAATATGAACAGGTATGATCAAATCACTTTGCTGTTTAGAACCTTCCTGGATCTCTGCGGAGCCTCTGATTCCTTAGTGTAGCATGCTCTACCTTCATAATTTGACTCCTACCCACTTCCCTGGCCTCATCTATCTTTTTATACCAGTGGTTGCCAAACTCTTTGGCACCCAGGATTGAGTTCATGGAAGATAATTTTTTCATAGACTGGGGTGAGAGGATTGTTTCAGGATAATTTTAATCACATTATATTTATTGTATACTTTATTTCTATTATCACACTGTAATATATAATAAAATAATTATACAATTTACTATAATGCAGAATCATTGGGAGCCCGAGCTTATTTCCTGCAAGTAGCTGGTCTCATCTGGGGGTAATGGGAGACATTGATGCCTGAAATGTGTTGTAGATTATAAAGCCTGCCACCAGAGGCAGCTGAATTGTCACTTGCCTCTTAATGATAGGGTTTTGGTATGAGTCTGCAAGCAATTGATTTATCATGATCTCTGTGCGGTCAAGCCGCCTCTCTGCTAAAGACAATCTGTATTTGCAGCCATTTCCCATCACTAGCATCAGTGCCTCAGCTCCACGTCATCAGGCATTTAAAGTCACAGGAAGCAGACAACCTAGATCCCTTGATTCCTCCCTCGCATGTGCAGTTTACTGTGGGGTTCACGCTCCTCTGAGAATCTAATGCTGCTGATCTGACAGGAGGTGGAGCTTAGGTAGTGATAGGAACGTTGGGGAGTGATGGGGGACACTGTTCCCTGGTCACTTGTTCTCCTGCCCCCCACATCCTGCTGTGCAGCCCAGTTCTTAACAAGCCGTGAACATACACTGGTCTACAGCCCGGGGATTGGGGACCCAACTTTACACTACTTCTGTGATCATTTTCTTCGTTATAAAATGCATGTTTTAGTGCTTGTGTAGTGAAAGTCTGTTGCATGCAATCATAATTTTTGTGTATCTGAAAGTGAGTTTTTCTCTCATCCTTCTTCTTTTCACTTTTTGTTTGTTTATTTATTTCAGGTTAATGTGAGGGTACAAACAATTAAGTTACAATCTTTGCATTCATTAGGTAGAGCCCCTCTTGTAGTTGTGTCCCACACCCAAAAGATGTACCATATACCCTTATATTGTACCCAGTGAGTGGGAGCACACCAATACCCTCTCCACCTCCCCTTTCTCCCTCCTTCATGTACCCTCCATCCTACTTGAATTGAATTGAGTTTTTCTCTTGTGTGGGTGTGTATTAGATGGTCTACTGACTTCATATTAGTATTGAGTACGTTGTATATTTGCCTTTCCATTCTTGTGATCCTTTACTAAGAGGAATGTGATTCACCTCCATCCAGGTTAATAAAAAAGTTGTAAAGCCTCCATAATTTTTTAGGGCTGAATAGTATTCTTTGGTATACATATACCACAATTTGTTAATCCATTCCTGGCTTGATGAGGATTTAGGTTGTTTCCATATCTTGACGATTGTAAATTGAGCTGTGATAAACAATCTAATGCAAATGTCCTTATGATAAAGTGATTTTTTTCTTCTGGGTAAGAGTGTCCTTGGCTATATAGGTTTTTTTCTGGTTCCATACAAAACAAAGGAGTATTTTGTCTAGTTCTTCAAAGGATGATGTTTGTATTTTGTATTTTAATGGGGGTTGCATTGAATCTGTAGATTGCTTTGGATAGTATAGACATTTTAACAATGTTGATTCTTCACAGTCAAGAGCATGGTATGTCCTTAGATTTGTTAATGTTTTTTGCTATTTCTTTTCTTAGGGTTTCATAATTCTCTTTGTTGAGGTCCTTCACCTCTTTTGTTAGGTATATTCTTAGGTATTTTATTTTCTTTGAAGCTCCTTTGAAGAGAACTGTGTCTTTGATTAGCATCTTAACTTGGCTATTACTGGCATATACAAAGGCTACTGATTTGTGGACATTGATTTTATACCCTGAGATATTACTGTATTTCTTGATTCCTTCTAGGAGGTTTGTGGTTGAATCACTGGGCTTCTCTACATATAAGATAATATCATTGGTAAAGAGTGAGAATTTGACCTCCTATGCCCCCAATTGGATGCCCTTTATTTCCTTCTTTTGCCTGATTGCATTGGCTAGAATTTCCAGAACTATGTTAAATAGTAGTGGTTATAGAGGACAGCCTTGTCTGCTTCCAGTTCTAAGTGGAAAAGCTTTCAGTTTTATTTCATTCAGTATGATATTAGCTGTGCATTTGTCATATATGGCTTCAATCATTTTAAGAAATGTGCCACTTTTGCCTATGTTCATAAGTGTTCTTGTTAGAAAAGGATGGTAAATTTTATCAAATGCTTTTTCTCCATCTGTTGAGAGGATCATATGATCTTTGTTTTTGCTGCTATTGATGTAGCAAATTACATTTATGGATTTACATATGTAAACTAGCCTTGCATCCCTGGCTGAAGCCTAGTTGATCGTGGTGTCTAATTTTTTAATGTATGGCTCTAATATATTGGCTAAGATTTTATTGAGTTTTTTTTTTTTTTCTGAGACAAGAGTCTCACTTTGTTGCTCTCAGTAGAGTGCTGTGGCATCATACTTCATAGCAACCTTAAACACTTGGGCTCAAGTGATTCTGTTTTTCTCAGCCTCCCAAGTAGCTGGGGTTATAGGCCCCTACTACAGTGCCTGCCATAATGCCTGGCTATTTTATTTTAGAGATGGGATCTCATTTTTGGTCAGGCTGGTCTCAAACTCCTGAGCTCAGGCAATCCACCTACCTAGGCCTCCTAGAGTGCTAGAATTATAGCCAAGAGCCACCATGCTTGGACTAATTTTTCTATTTTTTATAAAGATTGGGTCTTAAACTTGTAGCCTCAATCTTCTCATCTTGGCTTCCCAAAGTGGTAGGATTACAGATGTGAGCCACTGTGTCGGGCCTAAACACTAGGTCCTATTTCTTCTGTCTAAGTGTATATTTATACTCATCAATCAACCTTTTTTTGTCCTTCCCCAGTGACCTTTGCCTGGCCTCTGGTAACGACCAATCTACTCTTACCTTGATGAGATCCACTTTGTTAGCTCTCACATATGAGTGAAAACATGTAATGTGTCTTTCCATGCA
Source organism: Galagoides demidoff (assembly GCA_963574575.1). Classification (NCBI taxonomy): domain Eukaryota; kingdom Metazoa; phylum Chordata; class Mammalia; order Primates; family Galagidae; genus Galagoides; species Galagoides demidoff. Next base: position 9,595 of record CAUYQV010183272.1, read on the forward strand.
TTTTCTTATTGCACTTAATGTAATGATTAGTTCTATCCATGATGCTGCAAATGACATTCTTTTTTATTTCTGCATAGTATTTCCTTTTTGTTATCTGTTCATTTTTTTTAAAAAGAGTCTCTTACTATGTCACCCTTGGTAGAGGGCCTAGAGTGCTATGGTGTCACAGCTCACAGCAACCTCAAACTCTTGGGCTTAAGTGATTCTCTTGCCCCTGCCTCCCAAGTAGCTGGGACTACAGGTGCCTGCCACACAGTGTCCTGGCTATTTTTGTTTTTTTTGTAGTTGTTACTGTTGTTTGGCAGGCGTTGGCTGGGTTTGAACCCACAAGGCCCAGAGTATGTGGCCGGCACCCTAGCTGCTGAGCCAATCTGCTCATTTGTTGATGGACATATAGGTTGATTCCATGTTTTGGCTATTGTGAATAGAGGTTCAGTAAACATGGGAGTGCAGATACCTCTTTAGATCCCTGTGTGATAAACTAATTTCCTTTCTTTTGCATATATACCCAGTAGTGGAATTGCTAGATCATATGGTAGTTCTATTTTGAATTTTTTGAGGAGTTTCCATACTGTTCTCCATAATGGCTGTACTAATTTATATTCCCACCAAGAATACTTGAGGGTTCCCCTTTCTCCACATTCTTGCCAGCATCCATTGTTGCCCATCTTTTTGATAAAAGCCATTTTAACTGGAGATGATATCTCATTGTGGTTTTGATTTGCACTTCTCTGATGATTAGTGATGAGCATTTTTTCATATATCTGTTTTTTTGAGAAATATATGTTGTGATCTTTTTGTCCATTTTTTAATTGGACTTTTTTTTTTGGCTACTGAGTTGTTTGAGTTCCTTATATGTTTTGGTTATTCATTCCTTATCTGATGTATAGTTTGCAAATATTTTCTCCTCTTCTCTGGGTTGTCTCTTCACTTAGTTGAAAGTGGGAAAAAGTTTTTGGTTTGGTGTATTAGCAATTGTCTATTTTTGTTTTGATTCCTTTTGCTTTTGAAGTCTTACCCCAAAATTCTTCACCCAGAATAATGTCCTGGAGTGTATCCTCAATGGTTTCTTCTAGTAGTTCCATAATTTCAAGTCTTGGATTTAATTCTTTAATCCATTTTGATCTGACTTTTGTATATGGTGAGAGAGAAGGGTGTAGTTTTGGATTTCTACCAATGATTATTCAGTTAGAAAGACTGTCCTTTTTCCATTGAATGCTCTTGGCACATTGGTTGAAGATGAGTTGCTTCTAAATGTGTGGATTTATGTTTGGGTTCTCTGTTCTGTTCCATTGGTCTCTCTCTCTCTCTTTTTTTGAGACAGAGCCTCAAGCTGTTGCCCTGGGTAGAATGTTGTGGCTTCATAGCTCACAGCAACCTCCAACTCCTGGGCTTAAGCGATTCTCTTACCTTAGCCTCCCAAGTAGCTGGGACTACAGGTGCCCGCCACAATGCCTGGCTATTTTTTTTGGTTGCAGCCGTCATTGTTATTTGGCAGGCCCGGGCTGGATTAGAACCCACCAGCTCTGGTGTATGTGGCTGGCGCCTTAGCCACTTGAGCTATAGGCGCCAAGCCTGTGTGTCTCTTTTTATGCCAGTCCCATACTATTTTGTTAACTATAGCTCTATAGTAAATTTTGAAGTCAGGGAGTGATTTTTTAAAGATCTTTTCTTTTTGCTCAGGATTACTTTGGCTAGTTGGGGTTTTTGTGGGCTTATACAAATTTTAGAATTTTTTTCCTGTATCTGTGAAGAATGTCATTGGTATTTTGATAGGGATTTCATTGACTCTATAAATTGCTTTGGATATTATTTTCACTTTACAATGTTAATTCTTCTAATCTATGAACATGGGATAGCATTCCATTTATTTAAGGCCTCTTCTATTTCTTTCATCAGAGTTTTACAGTATTCCTTGTATAGGTCTTTCACTTCTTTGGTTAGGTTGATTACCAGGTATATTTTATACATTTTTGTAGCTAGTATAAATGGGATTGCTTTCTTGAATTATTTTTCAGATTGTTTCTTATTGGCATATATAAATGCTGCTGATTTTTGTATCCTTCAACTTTGCTGAATTGGTTCTAACAGGTTTTTTTTTGTGTGGAGTCTTTAGGATTTTCTAAATATAAGATGTGTTATCTCTGACATATCCTAGAAATCCAAGACTAATTGGATTCCTTCCTTTTCAATTTAGATGCCTTTCTCTCACTTGCTGTGCTGACCAGCATGTAATATCCAGTATTATGTTGAATAACAGTGTTGAAAGTGGGCATCCTTGTTTTGTTCCAGATTTTAGAGGAAAGGCCTTCAATTTTTTCCCCAGTTAATACAATGTTAGCTATTGGTTTGTCATATGTATGTTTTTTTATCATTTGGAGTATGTTTCTTCTGTGCCCAGTTTGATGACGGTTTTTATCATAAAGGGATACTGAATTTTTGTTTTGCAGTTTTTGGCTGGGGCCAGGTTCAAACCCTCCACCTCCAGTATATGGGGCCGGTGCCCTACTCCTTTGAGCCACAGGCACCACGTGGGATGTTGAATTTTTTTTTTTTTTTTTTTTGAGACAGAGCCTCAAGCAGTCACCCTAGATAGAGTGCTATTGCATCACAACTCACAGCAACTTCCAACTCCTGGGCTTAAGTGATTTTTTTGCCTCAGTCTCCCAAGTAGCTGGGACTATAGGTGCCTGCCACAATGCCTGGCTATTTTTTGGTTGTAAGTTGTCATTGTTGTGTGGCAAGCCTGGGCTGGATTTGAACCTGCCAGCTCTGGTGTACGTGGCTGGTGCCTTAGCTGCTTGAGCTACAGGTGCTGAGCCGGGATGCTGAATTTTATCAAATGATTTTTTGGTATCTATTGAAAAAAATCATATGGCTTTTGTTATATCATGTTTATTCATTTGTATGTATGATTCATCCCTGGGATGACTCCCACTTAATTGTGGTGAATGATCTTTTTAATGTGTTGTTGAGTTTCGTTTGCTTGTATTTTGTTGAGAAGTTTTGCATTTATGTTCATCAGTGATATTGGCCTGGCATTTTCTTCCTCTGTTGTGTCCTTGTCTAGTTTTGGAATCAGGAAAATACTAGCCTCATAGAATGAGTTTGGAAATATTCCTTCCTGTCCAATTTCTTTGAAGAGTTTAAGTAGAATTGGTGTTAATTTTTCTTTGAATGTTTCTTAAAATTTAGCAGTGAAGGCTCGGCGCCTGTGGCTCAATCGGTTAAGGCGCCAGCCACGTACACATAAGGTGGCGGGTTCGAATGCCCAGCCCGGGCCCGCCAAACAACAATGATGGCTGCAACCAAAAAATGGCCGGGCATTGTGGCGGGCGCCTGTGGTCCCAGCTACTTGGGAGGCGGAGGCTGCTATGAGCTGTGATGCCATGGCACTCTATCCAGGGGGATAGCTTGAGGCTCCATCTCCAAAAAAAAAAATTTAGCAGTGAAGCTATCAGGGCCTGGGCTTTGCTTTGATGGGAGACTTTTTCTTATGACTTCAGCCTTATTACTTGTTATTGTTTTATTGAGGTTTTTTACTTCTTCATGGTTCAATCTTGATAGTTTGTATATGTCAAGGAATTTATCTGTTTCTTCTAAGCTTTCCAATTTGTTGGCATATAGTTGTTCATAATAGTTTCTAATGATTGTATTTCTGGAGTTCTAGTTATCCCTTCTTTTTTGTTTCCAATTTTATTTAATTGGGTCTTCTCTCTATTTTTCTAAGTCTAGCTAATGGTTTATCAATTTTATCTTTTCAGAAAACCAATTTTTTGGTTTTGTTGTTTTCTTTATAGTAACAATTTCATTTTTTCTGCTTTAATATCTATTATTTCCTTCTACTACTTTTGAGCTTGGTTTGCTCTTGCTTTTCTAATTCCTTGAGATTTACCATTATATTGGGTTTGTGATCATTGCCTCTAAGTTTGTAATAATCCCAGAACCATTTTTTTTTTTCAGAAGGTTTTGGGGTACGGCAGTCCCTCAGTCTGATCCACTATGTATTTCAGTGATCCCGTAGAACTTCTTGTCTGTTCATGGCATGCATGTTTCTTTAGTCCTTTGTGGCTTTACAAAAATACCTTTTCTATTATCTTCAGGGATTTAGGCTGGAAATGGTGAAGTCAGAATGTCTGTGCTTAGTCTGTAGTTTTGATCCAGTCTTCTTGTTTATAATAAAAGTAATATATTATTATAGAAAAGTGACAAATCATAATGATAAAAATAATATTCATATTTTCATAATGACTATTTTGGTTTGGTTCTTAATGCTTTTCCCCCCAATATTAAATTTTATTTTATTTTTTTACATAATGAGCATTTTCTCATGAAATCCAGAGTAGATAATTCAGATTTCACTTTTAAGATAATATTTGGGGGCCTGCTGTTTGGTGATTCTCATCTGGGCTTTCTATACTTACAGTAAATATACCATTCAACCATTTAGTCTATTTCTTTGGCATGACTAGAAGACTTACTGGGTAAAGAGATACAGGATGGAAAAAGGTCTTTTCTCCTTGCTCAGGGAAAGTCCCTATCATGCAGGTCAGGAAGAGTCATTGCCAGGTTCTCGGCCTTTTGTTTAAGATCAAGTGTAGGAAGAGTCATTTCCTTATGACGATTAGAGCTAATATGTTAATTCTTTTTTCAAGTTATTTTAATTTCGGTTTTGACAATTAACCTTTTTTTCCCCTCTTATCTATAGTTCATTTATCAGCCATGGAAGGCCACCTTCACTGTTTTAAATTTCTATTCAGTAGAATGAACAGTGCAACACAAGCTTTAAAAGCCTTCAATGATAATGGAGAAAATGTATTGGACTTGGCCCAGAGGTTCTTTAAGCAGAACATATTACAGTTTATCCAGGGAGTTGAGTATGAAGGAAATGATGCAGAAGATCAGGAAAGTAAGTAATAAAGCTGATATGTTTTAGCATATAATAATAATATGATATGATAATATTAGGAAAAGTTATAAGGTAAATGTTATTTTAAAATTTATTACATATCATTTTTCGTACATTCATCCAGATTCTTTATTATGAATTATTTTAAATAAAAATATGTAGAGATTAACATAATGAGCACTGTTTGTATCATGAAAGTCTTTTTTTTTTTTTTAATAGAGACAGAGTCTCACTCTATCGCCCTTGTTAGAGTGCCATGGCGTCACAGCTCACAGCAACCTCCAACTCCTGGGCCTAGGCGATTCTCCTGCCTGAGCCTCCCGAGTAGCTGGGACCACAGGCGCCTGGCTATTTTTTGTTGCAGTTTGTCTGGGGCTGGTTTTGAACCCGCCACCCTTAGTGTATGGGGCTGGCACCCTACCCACTGAGCCAGAGGTGCTGCCTGATAAAAGGCTTCTTTAGTGATATAAACAGTGCTGATTATCGATAAAATATTGGACTGTCATGGTGTCTATCCTAGGAGGCCAACATGGGTAGATCTCCTGAGCTTAGGAGTTTGAGACCAGATTGAGCAAGAGGAAGACTCCATCTTTACTAAAAATAGAAAAATTAGCTGTGTGTAGTGGCAGGCACTTATAGTCACAGCTACACCAGAGGCTAAGGCAAAGGGACTGCTTGAACCCAAGAGTTTGAGGTTGCTGTGAGCTATGATGATACCATGGCACCCAGGGTGACAGAGTGAGACTCTGTCTCAAAAAAATAGTACTATATAGTTGAAGTCCTTTGACTCTCTCTTACTAATGCCTTTACCTTTTCTTCTTCCTCCAGGGTAAACGATTATTTTGGATTTATTGTTCTATGATTTTCTATTTTAGTTTTATAATATAAAAATAATCATAAAATATATGGTATAGTTTTGTATATTTGTTAGGTTAAGAGACTAAATGGCTATAACAAAGAAATCTTAAAATTCAGTGGCTTAAATGATATAGATGTTTATTTATTTTTTGTATAATACAGGTTGGGTTAGAGAGTAAATCTCTTCTGTATAGTCATTCAGGGACCTACTGTCTTTAAACTCTCTCTAGTTGTTGCTAATCTAACTAGCTTCCCTCCTGGGGAGGAGGGAACAAGGGTATTGTAAGCCTAGGACAAGAAATTTCCAAGGTGGATGTTGCACTTAGAACTTTTGCTAACATTATTGAAAAGAGTTTACTCACATGGCTGTAAATAGCTACAAATCCATAACATAGCTGGGAAGCCTCATCCCAGCTGCAGCTCTTACTGTTGAACAAAGGAGATTTTGGTAGACAACTAGTAGTCTTTGAAACTTCTTTTAAAATTTTATATAAATGGCACAAAAAAGTACTAATGTGATTTTTTTCACAAAACATTTTTTTTTTATTATTAGGTTAACAAGTGTGTCCTACTTTATTATTTTATTTCATCCTATGAAAACCACTATTTATCTATTCTTTTTTTTTTTTGAGGCGGAGCCTCAAGCAGTCCCCCTGGGTAGAGTACTATGGCATCACAGCTCACAGCAACCTCCAACTCCTAGGCTCAAGTGAGTCTCCTGCCTCTGTCTCCCAAGTAGCTGGGACCACAGGCACCTGCCACAACGCCTTGCTATTTATTCGTTGTAGCCATCATTGTTGTTTGACAGGCCCTGGGCTGGATTTGAACCCACCACCTTAGGTGTATGTGGCTGGTGCCCTAGCTACTTGAGCCACAGGTGCTGAACCATATTTATCTATTTTTGATTTGACTTTTAGGTTCCTTAGAATTTTTCACTATTACAGTGTGGTAATGGATACTCTTGGACATGTCTCCTCATGTGCACGTAAGGAAGGGCTTCCCTACCCTTTTCACCTATAGCCCATATAGAAAGTGGTAATATATGGGGGTACAAGTGAAACTCTCTAAGAGTAGAATCAGAATGTTTTAAAACTATAACTGAGAAAATGACATGAAGGCTGTGTTGATCAGTTTGATGGAAGTATTTCGGATTGCATGCGAAAACCCCACACTGTACCCCAGAAG
>CAUYQV010183273.1:0-27941 GCA_963574575.1 Galagoides demidoff
CAGCTGCTTGGGAGGTGGAGGCAGGAGACTCGCTTGAGCCCAGGAGTTGGAGGTTGCTATGAGCTGTGATGCCATGGCACTCTACCCAGGGGGATAGCTTGAGGCTCCGTCTCAAAAAAAATTTTTTTTTTCTAATTTAAACCACTTTTGAATATTAAAAATAGCAATGATCATTTCATTTGGTCAAAAATTTCAGATATATAGATTTTTTTTTTGAGAAAACAATTTAAATGGCTTGAAAAGAGGTTAATGGAGGCATACATAGGATAATGCCATAGTGTTTATATTTATTCTTTATTTCAACACAAGAGATTTTGTTTCCTCTTGCTTGCTTGTGTGAAATATAGCTGGTGTATGCCCTGTAAACAGCTCAGCCTTCTGCAACAGGGAAGAGAATGGCAGTGTGCCTGACTAATGGCAGTTTAAAGTCTCTGATGCACAGGGATCAAATTAAGTAAGGCTTCTGTGTTGTCAAGATTTAGAATCTACTGATGCACCGACATTTATTCATCTGCTTTTTATTTAGCTTTGAAGGCTCGCAGGTCAGCTGCCTCTGATTGCTCTGGCTTCCTTCCAGGACTAAGCTGCGGCCAAAGGAACAGGTGCAGTCACAATTCCACAAGGTGGCAGGCTGTCACGGAAAATCCCTTTCTCTCATTTACAACCCCTCTCTCCTTTTCCCTCCTTCTTCCTCCTTCTCTCCCTCCTTCCTTCTTTCCTTTTCTTCCACTCATTCCCAAAAATGTTTTACTGGTCTTTATGATAATATTTAGTATTTATTTTCTTACTGTCATAACCTTCTTTCCATCTCTGGAATAACAGGGAGGGTTTCTGAATGCTACTGTAGACCAAAGAACTATTCCACTTAATAAAAAATACAGACATCACATGAAAGGTAACCAAATTTTTAAAATAGGATGCAAAGCCTCTACCAAAAAGAAAAGTACATCAAGTACCAGAGACTAAGGTGAGTGTAATCCACCCTGCACTCCCCAGGAAGTCCATCCTGCTCATGTCCATTTCGCTTTTAACCTCAGAAGGAATCTGCCTTGATGTTGCTGCCAGTTTCCACACTGAGCCTGAGGATGAAGAGAGGCCGGTACACCCTTCTAGTACCTGAGGGCCTCTGAGCAGCATGAGGGCGGCTGCACAGAGTCACCAGCGTTTTACTAAACTGCCAGGACTGTAGTAGAAGACTTAACTGAGCCACCTATATTGTTTTGCTCAATGCTTCTGATACAAGACAGGTGGCGCTCCAGACAGCTGAGCACAGCTGGGCTGGAGGACCCGCCGCCTCCGCCTTGGCGGTGTTGGTGAAGCGGCCGCCAGCAGAGGAACCAGCAGGCTGGAGCCTAGGCAAGGTGGGGGAGCCTCCCTCCCCCACCGGAGGCTCCTGTAGCCAAAGGGACCCGACAACTGCTGGGGAGACACCTGCACCTTGGTGTCTCCTTCCTCTTTACACTTATGATTAAATACGGAACCCCCATTCCCTATGCCTAGGTCAATTTCATGTAAGTTTCCTAGGCCTCAGTTCTGTGAATGGACTGTGTCCATTCATTAGTACATTCATTCACCTTGCCCCAGCAGAAGAGACTGTGTCCATTCGTTTCTTGGCCTCAACCCATGCACCTCTATATACCTCTAAACGGAGAGAGACGGAGAGAGAAAAACGGAGAGGGTCCCGACTAGGGTTTTCTCTCCCTACCAGGAACTTTAGTGTTTTTGTATTTTTTTCTGCAAATAAATTCTGTCTTGCCACTGATCTGTGGTCTGTGGATTTATTCTTCAAATGACCGAGACCAAGAATCTGAAAGTCCAGTATCAGATTTGGCGAGCCAGCCAGGAGACAAGACGAAATTCCGGTATCACTTCTACCAGTACTTTAGAACGTAAATGGAGAAACTAAGAATCACTTAAGCCAGTAACTTGACAGGGCTCTGTAACTATCACCATCAGAGAAAAGATGCAGACCCAGGTCTCTTTCGTGCCAACACCCTAAAGACTGTCAACACCGCCTCCAGTTTAGACTGGATTCCTTTCCTTTTCCTCACACTGATTCCATTCTCCACATTTTTCATCTCTTTTGTTTATTCTTGATTCTAATTTCTTATCTCCCCAAAATTTACTCGATTCACATTTCACCATCAACACTACCCTGTTACCAATCTCAGTGTTGTTTTTTTAATTTTAATTACTTTGATTATTAGTGATGCAAACATTTAAAACAAAAGCATATACTATTTCCTTTTGAGTAATCTGTTCATGCTGTTTACATATTTTTTTCTCCCTTTTGCGAAGTACTCTTTTCTTTATTAGGTTCAAAATGAGTTGTTGTTTTTTTTTAAATATATTACCTCTTTGTCACATGTTACCAATTCTTCATTATTTTTTGCAATTTGCATATGGAAACTTTCTCCCGTGTGGAAGATTTTAATCTTTATAAAATTGAATTTGTTATTTCCACTATGATTCTTAGTTTTGCTGTCATGTTGTTTTCACAAATTTCTTAACCTCAAAATTGTCCTGTATTTTCTGGGACGGTTTTTTTTTTCTTCTTTCTTGGTCTCTATTATTTACTTCAAAATATTTAATTTTTACTTTCAGAGTAATTTATTTTTTTATGTGATAAGAATAAAATATAACTTTATCTCATTTTGAGAATAATCTATACTTTAAAATAATAAAAATAAATGTATTAAGTATGAGGCATGTAGTAAACTTACTCTGTAAGGTGGGTGCTATTCCCCTGCCCCCCCTTATTGCTCAGTGGAAGAAATTGAAGGACAGAAAGGTTACATAACTTGCCCAAGTCTAAGCTGGTTTCAGGATCCATGAAGGCTTGTAGCTTTCAGCTGATACTCTGATGTGAGAGATTGGCCAAGACTTAAAAGTTCCTTCTCAGAGACTTAAGCAGGTTGAAATTTTCTTTATAATTGTATTTTTATCTTTATTTTTCTTTCTAAACATTTAAAAAATAAATAGGCCACAGGTAAACTTAATGCACTTTCAAACTGAATTATGAACAAATAAAGCTATTAAAAGTAAAATGTAAATATAGTCTAATATATAAAGACTATAACATGAATACAGATACAGATTTACAAATAAAAGTTTGATGTGTCTTTCAGGATCAATACATTTGAAAATTCTTCACTCATTTCCATAAACTATCTAGCTATGATAACTTTTCAAACTCTACCCACCCAATTTTAGTTGCCTTTTCTGCAAGGATGATGGGTGGGTAGTGATCTACATATTAACTCTCCTGCTTCCACTCTTTCTTATGACAGATAGCCTAGATTTCCTAGTGTTTGGAATGCAGTGTGTTGCTTTGGAACCTGCCCAAGCTCACTCTCCTAAACCAATCTCACACTTTCAGGCTCATTAACTCTATACTCTAACAAGTTAAGTTCATTTGAGTTACATTTGTTAATTTACTCTGCTAGGGAAATTACTCACACTGTGTGTGTGCTACGCCCTAGTGGTCTGAGAGAATGAGCACTGTTTATTATCCGAGAGTCATTTCACCAAGGGGAAAAATTTGACTTCATCAATTTTACCCATAAGACTATAGAATACCAGCTTTCTATACTTGGCTTCTTGTATCCAGAAACAGTTTTTGAATAAAATAAAACTATCAAAGCAATTGAGAAAACAGTACATGAAGGGGACCCGGTATTAAGACATAGATCTTGCAGTATATAAATTATGAAATAATTGTTTTGAAAGCAATGGTCAAGTCAATATCTCTTGTGACTCAAACGGAATTTTCTTTCACATTTTATAGGATGCAAATTGTATTAGAGTTTTAAGAATTAGATATTTAATGAAAAAGAACCTGAAACATACATGAAGTAAAGAACATTTTGAGACTGCTTTAAGAAACCATGTCTCATTGGAGTGAGGTTTGAAAGTAGCTTGATTTTTGTTTTAAGATTAATATCAAAATTCTACTTTAAAATCTGGCCTTATATAGGATTCAAGTTTTGACTCAGTGGGTAATATTGGGCAATGGACTTAGATCATACAGATTCTATTCTGAACTTTAGAATCTGGTAGCTGCCTTTTAGCTTTTAAAGAAGAGGATTTTTCTCTGTCTTTGCCTCTCTCTCTCTCATGCACATGCACACACATACAGACACCTCCTCGCAGAGCAGGAACCACAAAGAGAGATGACAGGAGCCATGTTTTTGAGGTAACTGTCATGAACACTCTGCAGACAGAACTCACCCTAGGAGCAAATCAAACCTTCTTTAGTTTTTCTGCAATCCCCAAGTCTGAGAAGAGAAGTATGGCAAATAAAGACACCGAACTTAAACTTTGAACCTTGGGCAATTGTAGTCAAGTACTGAAGAGTCTCCCTGTGAGTTCTTAAAGAGCCCTGGATATATCAAAGAGCCACTGTCTCTGTCTAGAGTATGGGAAACAGAACAGCACGAACTCAGAAAGTTTTTGAGTTGGGGGGAACTATAGAATCCGGAAAGGAGGATAGGATGAGCTAGAGTAGAACAGAACTATTTCTATAATTTATAGTTCTCCATGATCATTATGGAATTCCTCAACTAGGGATTTTCCTCATTTTTTCGGTAAGGATTAAAGACTAAGTGGAAGCTAACAGTAAAATCACATTGTATATTATATGAAGTTCATTGTGCACATAATTGTGCTTAGTGGAATCATTCTTAGTAGGGTAGGATTCTTAGTAGAATCATTTCTTTATGTATTGTTGAAGAGAAATGGCAGAACTTGATGGAATCCTACTGATAATTTTATTCAAGATTCCAGTAGGCAGAGTAGATCAGTAGTGTTCCCTAGAGAATGACATCTACTTATGGCCTATAGCTTAGGTTAATTCAGAAAGAGAAAGAATTGTATAGTATTATAAGCCTTGAAAGAGACATTATTTCTTATTTCTAGCCAAACCCTCATATTTTGAGGAATTTGAGGGTGGGACAGTAAAAGACTTGTTCAAGGCCACCAAAGGAACACAGGAGGGTTAGGGTTGAAATATAGATTTTTAGGCCTCCCTTTTTTGGCTGGCCATGCTCTGATTCCTGATTTCACCAAATTCTCCTGTTCTGGCAACGGAGAAAGCCTCTCTTAATCTGTTTCTGGAATAAAATTTTCTCTTGCCATTTGCAACACTCCAGAGAATAGAAACATAACAAAATCATTGTTTTGCATTAATACTTCCACTTCCAGCCATCTCGGCAATCAATCAGAACTTTTATCTTCTTGCCTGAAGAGACAAGGACATTTAATTCACAACAATTTCCTTTTCCCTTTCTCTCAGTGACTCTGTTAAATAAAACATGATGGATCACACTCTGCATTAGCATGCCAGCTAAAGCAGAGCCAAGGCTCTGCTAGAACAGAAAGGATCCCGCCCTTGCCTAAGCATGACACACAAAATTGAGGTTAGCACTGGAAAATGCTCAAATTATGCACATGTGAACATTGACCCCACTCAAAGAAAGGGGGCCAATACACAGTCAGAATAAAAACAGGAAGCTATGATAAAAATTAATAAATAAGTTCCAATTGAGAAAAAGCACAATCCTCCCCAATTAAGGCTAGTGTTTAAAAACACTTGATCTTAGAAAACTGAGCTGTGGCATAATCAGGCCAAGTATTCATTTTTCTATACTGGTTCTTTGAGTTAATTCCCTCCTTCCCATAACAATTAGAATACAATTTTTTTTTTGGATCTGTGCATTTAGAGAGACTGTTCACCTTTCGTTGTCTTCAGAGTGCCCATGGGTGCTTGTTCTGCTTGTATTTTTAGAGCATCTCAGTGTACTTTGCAATTTTTTGCATATGGAGCTATTGATTGTATAATGTTGACAGGACCATAAGGGCATGGCTCCATCCAGCCACCTGGTTTTATGAAGACAGAAGATTACATTTCTACTTCTATATTCTTTTCTTCAGAAAGGTTATGGTTTGCTTAAGATCAAGGATAAATAGTGAAGTGTTGACTCGAATGTAGATCTTCTGCCTCTTAGTAACAGTCATGTTTTCATTCATCTGTTTATTCATTCAAGAGATCCTGACTTTTTTCTGGAAATGTAAAGATAAACAAGATGCAGTGTCTTCCCCCAAATGTTTACAAACTGTGAGGGACTATAAATAAATAAGCAATAATAGTAGTGTGATAAGTGCCATTATGGAATGAACATGAGATTCTGTGGGAGCACATAGGAAAGGCTCCTAATGTAATCTGGTGGTTGAAGAAAAGCTTTCTGGAGAAAGTAAAATCTAAGCTGAGACCTCAAGAAGGAAAAGGGAGTCAGCCTAAGAAAGGGGTGAGGAACCAGGCAGGGGGAATAATAAGTGAGAAGCCTGGCTTAGTCAAGGAGAAAAAAAGTACCATTTATGCTCAGGATGACTCTGTCATTGACAATGGTAAGAGAAGAAGCTGGAAAGAGAAATTGTTTAGGGCTTCAAATGCCATGTTAAAGACTCTGTCTTTCTTTTTTTTTTTGGACAGTCTTACTCTGTTGTCCTGGGTAGAGTGCCTTGGTGTCATAGCTCACAGCAACCTCAGTCTCTTGGGCTCAAGCAATCTGATCCTTTTGTCTCAGTCTCTTGAGTAACTGGGACAATAGGTGCTAAACATAGAAAAACTGGATGAGTTTTTCCATGTTTAGAAGTGATGGGGCCTCAACCCTTGTTCAGGCTGGTCTTGAACTCTTGAGCTCAAGCAATCCACCTGCCTTGGCCTCCCAGAGTGTTAGGATTAGAGGTCTGAGCCACTGAGACTGGCCCTTGTTAAATATTTTTGGACTTACTACTTATGGTAATGGGAAACCATCAAATGATTATCAGAACAAGATGACAAAAATAAATTAATGTTACAGAATAATTACTTTGGTATGCATAATAGATTATATAAAATTAAGAGAAGCTTGGAAAAGGCACCACCACCCCTAACCTGCCCCAGGCTGGAATCTCTATCTGCAAACTCTCTAGCCTTAATTCATCAGAAGGGAACTTATTTAGGAAATGAGAAAATGGTGGAAATTCTACTTACTTGGTAAACAAATTTCATAGTCTTTCTAGCTTCTAAAAGTAGGATTTTCCATTGTCATATTCCCCATGTGGACAAGGCCATGCCATTTGGCATGGCAAATTATACTAGGTCATTAAATATGAAATGTTCAATTCCAAATCAAAGTTTAGTTTCTTATCTCTCAGAGATAATTAGTCAAAGTATGTGCTTAAACTAGTGACACAATTTTGCCCAATTTAACAGTAGATTGTTTATCCCAGAGGTGAAGAAGCATAGAGAGCAAGTAGTGATTAAATCACAAAAGGTGTTTTCCACAGCTTGTTGAAGATTGAATATTTTTACTTGCAAGAAGTGATCCAAAAGCCTAGAAGAAGTGATAGTCAGCTGGTGCAAGGTCTGGTGAATATGGTGGATGATACAGAATGTCCATGTCCAGCCAGTGTAGTTTGAGTACTGTTGTTTGTGTGACATGTGGTTGAGCATTGTCTTGCAGGAGGATTAGCCTGTCTCTATTCACTGATCTTGGCTGCCTAAATCAAAGCATACTCGTCATGTCATCCAGTTCGGCTGCAGTAGACATTTGCTATCATTGACTGACCAGTTTCATGAAGCTGTGGTGGATAATACCATCACTGGACCACCAAAAAATACCAGTAGCTTTTCTGATGAATATTTTGTTTTGGACTATTTTCTGGCACTTTATCTTGATCCTATCATTGTGCTTTTGATTGTCAGAAAGAATCCATTTTTTCAAACACTTAACAATACATCATAGCAATGGTTCACCCTTATGTTGTGACAGCAAAGAAAGGCAAGCTTCAGTACGATTTCTCTTCTGATGCTCATTTTATTCATGAAGAACCTATCTATCCAGCTTCTCTACCTTGCTTATTTGTTTCAAATGGTCCAATATTGTTGAAATAATGACGTCAAACCTTGCTGCTGATTCACTCATAGGTTGAGATGGACTTGCTTTTACTGCAACTTTCAGCTCTTTATTATCCACCTTGGTCTCAGGTCACCCATGTAGCTCATTTTCAAGATTAAAAGCACCAGAATGGAACTTCTCAAACCACTGATGTACACTGATGTACCCATATCCTTCACTTCACATATATTTCAAGCTGTCTGCTCTGCATTGGTTCCACAACAAAACTCACATTTGAAAATAACATGATATTTAAAAAAAAATACAAAATTTTGACTTATCCATGGTTTCGCAAAATTTATTCTAAGAAAAATTTGAAAGATAATCCCAAGCCAAAATGTGTGAGTGAAAGAATGAGGATGTACCTTTGCAAGAAAACTGAAAAAGGGTCAATGTGAAATATTGGAGACATCAACTGTCAAACTTAGTACTTAAGGAAATTGGACATTTAATACTTAATAATCTAGTATTTAGACTTGTGAATGGCTCACTTTTTATATAAAGGAATCTGAAACTCTTGCCATGTCTTAAATTCTCCCTATATGCTGGCTGATGATTAAAGCTCTGGTGACAACACTCACAGCTCTAGAACAAGCTCCATCATCCAGGCTTCCCTGAGAGAATTTTATCTCTCTAAGTCTTAGTTTATAAGCTCTTAAATATTCAGAAATTCATCTAGTAGCACAGAATTTTGTCTTCTTTGAAATTTCCTGTTTGATACTTGACTCATGGTCTCTGATTTTAATTCTCTCATTTTGGGGATGGCTGTATACAATCTCAGGTCCATAAACCCTCCATTAACTTTTCAAAGAATGTTCATTATACTTTTCCAAAGTACAGGGTCCTATTCTATGGGGTCTACAAATTTATCCCAAGACTCATTATGCTAATTAAGTCTACATATGAATCAGACAGTTAAGTTCACAAACTCATCCTAGAAAAAGTGCTACATACCTTACTGCTGAATGTCACTACTGTCACCTTTGAAGTACTCCCCTTGGCCATCTGGTAACCATAGTAATATTCAGCAGTGAAGTATGTAGCACTTTTTCTAAGATGAGGTATTGAACTTAATTGTCCAACATTATATATGAGAAATAAATAGTCCTCAGTCATTAGCCTGATGTGGTGGCATGTTCTTGCAGTCCCAGCTATTTGAAAGGCTGCGGTGGGAAGATTGCTTGAGCCCAGGAGTTCAAGGCCAGCCTGGGCAATGTCTCCATAGGTAGCAAAGGGAAAATAGGGAAAAGTCATCTTGCAAAATCTCACTAGCTCCTCACTGACCATGAGATGCCCACCATCTTTCCACACCCAGCTTAGGTCTCATGTTAGTAGAGACCAATAGAGGTCTCAGGAATAATTGTCACATAAACCAACCAAGAGACTGGTTGGTCTGGTTCCCTTCATAATCCCAGTGTGAGTTTGAAGTAGAGGCCATCTAGAAGTGTAGATCACTTCTAAAGTCAAGAGAGGGAGGCTCATGACCAGGATGGAGGTGATCAGAGGGGATAGGGATGGTTTGGGGAGCAGCAGTGATCTCCCTCTTCTGTGATGGGCTCTCTCTTCCATGTTTCATTTCAGGGAATTTTCTGTATTGAACAAAAATCATTAACTCCTATCTTCTCTCCTGCACAGGTGTTTATGCTGAACTTGAGGTTTATCCAATCTCATAATCTCTCAGCTCTCTCTACATCCCTTGTTATGGCCTTGCAAATCATTTTCTTTCTTTCTTCTTTTTTTGAGACAGAATCTCAGTCTGTTGCCCCAGGCTAGAATGTCATGGTCTTATAGCTCACAGCAATCTCAAACTCTTGGGTTCAAGTGATCCTCTTGCCTCAGCCTCCCAACTAGCTGGGACTATAGGTGTGTGGCTTCACAAATCATTCACCTGGCATCATATCAGTCTAGATGCCTGGGTCTATCCCAGAACATGCCCTTTGCTGTAAGGAAACCTTTCAGACAAAGCTATCCAAGGATCACACACTTGTTTCCCCACCACCTACAATATTTAGTAGTTAGTAAACTTTTCCTACATGGAATTAAACTTTTAAAGAGGCAAATGGCTCAAAATCTCTACAAGTTGGAATCTTACAAACAGCACGTCCATGCTGATGGAGCAGCACTGGGGTGTGGCATGCTCACAATTTGGGACCCAGGGATGGCACTGGACATTGGGATGATAGGAACTTATCAAGGAGAAAGTGATGGATGGATGTGCACAAGGAAGGTGGTTATTTTAACAAGGTTTATCTGAATTAGTCCAGAATAACCAGCTGCCTATCTCCACAGGGAGCACCATTGGACATAAATGAAGACAAGGACAATGATCAAGTCTGAAAGAATGTTAATTGAAAAGGAGTAGCCTGCTCTGATCTGCAGATTGAGCTCTGTAGGAGGACTGGGGGAAGCCAGAGTGAGTCAAATGATTTTACATAGAGGGAATTTCCCTGTAAGACACAAACACCATAACTTTATTGACCTCGAATCCGGAAAAGGCCAACATCACAGCAGCTCAAAGGGGGTTAGTTTCCATGGGATGCGTCTTTTAATTGCAATGTTCATTAGAATGGTATTTTTTTTTTCCTTTTAGAGATAGGCAAGCTTTTAAAGAAACATCAAAGAATAAGAGAATGAGAGTGGGCATTAAGTATTTGACTCTTTCATCTTCTGATGAAATACCTTAGCCTTTCGGTTGAGAGATAAAGAAGTTTGGTTAAAGATTCATTTCTCTATTAATTAATCTGGGACTGAAGAATTAACATGCACCTGTCTTGGAAGAGTCATGAACAGTTTTGTCTTGATAACTGTGAACTATATTTATTCTTTATCATGCCAGCCAAGTTTCTTGTTAAAATTTCATCTATTTAGACAGCTGTGTTGGACCACCACTCAGTCTAAGTTACTGTTTTTATCATTCTCTATCAACAATTGCCAAGATACATGTTTCTTTATGGTATGTAGAATTAAATTCTATATCATTGTTTGTCTGCTTGTCATTCTAATCTGACTGACTGGAAGGTTAAATTTACGACTGTTACCTTAAGGACCTAAAATAGTGCTTGGCAAGAGTAAAATGAAGAAATGAGTATCATAGTCAAGGATTTTCACATTTTCTCCTAATAAGCCATATGTACTTTTCCCATGTTTGGCATTTTGTTACAGATTTCTTTTATTCTTTTATGATGAATCAATTTCAAAGGCAAAAAGTACCATTAGTAATAACCAGCAAAAAAATAATTATACTAGTTATACAGGAAGAAGAAACATCAAAAATTAATGCCTGAAGAGGTTCAAAAAGTGGTATCACAGACATGAAAAACCTAAATATAAATATTTAATAATTGCAAAAATAAGTGAAATGGAGTCAACTATGTAAGTAAGAGCTACCATAAATTTTATCATACAATTGGTATGTATGATTCTGTTAGAGTGATCAGATTTCCTGAATGAACTTTGCTGTGACTAGCTGTGCAGTTGTTTAAAATAAAGTTTTTATGAGATAATTATAGATACTCATGCAGTGGTAAGAAATAATAAAGAGAAACTTGTATTCCCTTTACCCAGTTTCCTCTAGTGGTAACACGTTGCAAAATTATAATGGAATATCACAACCAGGATACTGATCCAATTTACCAAGCTGATTCAGATTTCTTCAGTTTTACTTGTACTCATTTGTTTGTCTGTGTGTATTTAGTGTCACACAATTTATGCCAACTGTAGGTTGATGCATTTGCCATTGCTGTCAAGATATGCAACAATTGCATCACCATAAGAATCACTCTTGTTGCCTTTTATAAGCACTTTCCCTCTCCACCTAACCCATGACAACCACTCATCTGTTCTCCATTTCTATGATTTTGTCATTCAAAAGTGTTATATATGTGGAATTATATAACGCATTGGAATTGGCTTTTTTTCTCCCACTCAGCATAATTCCCTGGAGATTCATCCAAGATGTTGTTGTATCATTAGTTTATTCTTTTTTATTTCCAAGTAGTATTGCATTGCATGGGTGTGCCTTATTTGTTTCAAAACTCATTAGCTGAAGGATGTCTAAGCTGCAAATGGTTTTTGGCTATTACAAATAAAGCTGCTATGAACATTCATGTATTGTTTTTGCATGAACATAAGCTTTTTATTTCTTTTATGTTCATGTTTAAGAAAATCATAATTAAAGGAAGAAATGGGAATTTTAACCATATCTTCTAAAAATATATTGCAGAAACTGTAGTTGTAAACATTTATTGAGCTTTGGAAATTTGTAGGAACTCTACCCGGCAAATTGACATCATGTACCTTCCAATGTGATACACTGAGGAGGACATAACATCACTTAGGTAGTATTCCTGCCAAAAATTTATGACCTGAATCTAATCATGGGAAAGATCAGACCAACCCAAATGGAAGGACATTCTTCAAATTAAATGGCCTATACTCTTCAAAATGTCAAGAGAGATTAAAGGAGACTAAAGGGACATGGAAACTAAATGTAATGTATGATCCTTGGATTCTTGACCAGAAAAACATGCTAAAAAATATGGGCATCATTGAAAAATTTGTTGAAATTTGAATAAAGTCCTGTAATTTGATAATAATATTGTATCAATGTTAAATTTTCTGACATTGATAATTGTACACGCACACCCCCACACCTATATCCTTGTTCTTGGAAAATATATCCTGATATGTTATCTACAAATTATTTTCATAAATAATAAAGAAAAAATTGTACATACATATATGGGAGAAAAGAAACATTTATAAAGCAAATGTGGCCAAATATTAGCAACTGGTGAAATTTTGATGAAGTGTATAAGGAGTTATTTATATTATTTATAGAATTTTCTTACACTAGACTGCAAACCATTTGAAAAATTAAATACATCTTATTTATTTCAGAGCCTTAGCTTAGTATGAGGCTAAGTAAGCAGCTAAAAGCTGCCAGGCTGTGGGCAAGAGCTACTGCCCATGCAGGTGCTTGTTAAGGATAGGGGAGAAAGATGCTACTGGGGCATCTTGGAATTACTTGGAGCTGCTTTCATGATGTGGCCCTTTCCATCTCCTAGAACCTTGATTATCTACTTGATTTTTACCTCTTGGGGCTTTCAGCAGCATCTTTATAAACACTTGACTTTTCCTGATTGAGGTTTCAGAATAGAGCCTGGACCATATCTTTCATCCACATGTTGGCATGACTTTGGTCTCTTTCTTCTTGTATACTTCTTAAAATAACTTTTAGCATTTTATTTTTTCTCACTAATGTATGGGCATTTGGGGAGTTTAGAAACTATGGGCAAGCATAATTAAATACCTCCAATTCCATCTGCAAATACCATTGAGAACATTTTGGTATCTGTGTTTTTGCATAAATGCGTGTGCTTATTTAACCATAACATGACCATATTGTACATGCTGTTTAGTAATCTATTTCTTCCCCACATTTCAATGTGTTGTTCACATCTTTCCACTTAATTCCATATTACAGTAGAACCTCTGTAAGTTGACCACCCAAGGGACTGTAATAAACTGGTCAATACATAGAGATGGTCAACATAAGGAACTAGGCCTACCGGACTGATATGTACATGTTGTGCATGTCCAAGCTATGAAAATTAGGTCAACTTAATGTGAGAGTCAGTGTAGGGAAGTGGTTAACTATGGAGGCTCTACTGTACTTAAAAAATATCAGCTAAGATTGGCAAAAATAAGGAAAAACCTCCATTCTTATTCATTGCTGTAGAGAGGATAATATAATTTCCAAACTTTTCTGCAGGGAAATTTTGCATCTCTATGGAAATATTCATTGAGATTGATCTAGCAAGTCTTTGTCTAGTATTTGGGTCCAGGACAATCAGGGATGAGTGATGATACTCAGCTACACGATGTTAATTTCCATGTTGTTTATAACAGGCCAAAAATGGAGACAACCTAAATGCCTAATAATGAATGACTGGATAAATAAATAGCTCCATTGTGCATTATAATCATGTAATATTACAAGGTCATCAAAAATAGAATCTTAAAATGCAGTAGAACTGTCATATTTGACCACCTCCCTGCACTGACCACGTCCTTAAGTTGACCTAATTTTTATAGACTGGACATGTACCACATGTATGCATCAGCACTAATTTTTTACATTGACCACCTCTGTGTGTTGACCAGTTTGTTACAGTTCCTTGGATGGGCAACTTACAGAGGTTCTACTGTATTAATGCTTGAGGCTTAGCCCTAACTAATGGAATTAGTTGCTCCCTGGCAATTTCACGATTCATTCATGTTTGACCACCCTTGTTTAGAGCTTAGATGGTAGCTGAAAGGGAACAAACTGCTGAGATATTAATTTGGTTCAGGAGATTATAGTAAAGCATGCCACCACACCAGAAAAACCACACAAATAGGACAACTGGCTGACAAATATTACTTGGTGAAGTGTACAGGCAATCAAGGCTTACCACAGTTCCTGTGATGACATTAGTTCAAAGTCAAGACAGTCAGAAAGTTGACCAAGTTTGGGCATCACAACCTAGGTGTTAAGTTCTGAGTTTACTTTCAGGATCATGAGTCTGAGAAGCATCGGAGCTACAAAGAATACAGGCATGGATTCTTGGCAAACATTATATATATAAATATTGTGTGTGTTAACTACACTTTTTATTGCAAGATAACTATAGATTTTCATACAGTTATAAGGTATAATAGAGAGAGAGAGCCCATGATAACATCTTACAAAACTACTGCACAGCAGTTTTGTACAATATTATAATCAGGATATGAGTATTGGTGGAGTCAAGATACAGAACATTTCTGTCACCACATGGAATCCCCCATGTTGCTCTTTTGGACCCCTTCCATTCTACTGAAACCCCTTCATTAACTCCTGGAAGCTACTAAGCTGTATAATTTTGTCACTTTAAGCACATTATAAATGGAATCATAAAGTATGTAATAATTTGGGGGGATTGTTTTTCTCACTTACCTAAATATGTGAGGATTCATTCAGGTTGTGGTCTGCATTAATGGTTTGTTCCTTTTTACTTTTGTGCAGTATTTCTTGGTATGGATATACCATCGTTTAACCATTTGCCCATTGGAGAATATTTATATTGTTCCCAGTTTTTGCCAGTACAAGTAAAGCTGTGATAAACATGTTGGTGCATGTTTTCATGCGAGCATTATTCTTCATTTTCCGTGTAGTACCTGGATCATGGACATGACAATTTTTAAAGAAACTGTTAAACTATTTTCCAGAGAGATCATACAATTTTGTATTCACTCTAGTAATGTATTAGTGATCCAGTTTCTCCACATCCTCACCAGCATTTGATGTTGTCACTATGCTTTTAAATTTTACCTATCTTGATAAGGCATGTGGTGAGAAGTTGTCATGGTTTTAATTTCTCTTGTAGCCTACACGAATGAGGATATTTTCATATTCTGATTTGCCACCTGTATATCTTCTTTGACGAAATTTCTGTTCATGTCTTTCTCTCTTTTCTAATTGAACTGTTTGTTTTTTTAGTTTTGCTGTTGAGTTTTGAGGGTTTGTGAAATACTTGTCCTTTATGATAGATACTATGTATGTGATTTGCAAATATTTTCTCCAAGGCTGTAGGTTGAAGCTCCCATCTACCCTTCTTCTCTTCCTTTCTGTCTTTTCTCCTTCCTTTCTCCCTTCCTTCCCTTTTTCTCTCCTTTTGTCCTTCCTTCTTTTCTTTCCTTTATCATTGTTATAGTTTTCAGCATATTTGTCTTGTACATGTTTTATTAAATTTACACCTAAGCATTTCATTTTTTGGTCATTGTAACTGATATTGGATTCATAATTTTGTTGTCCACATGTTCATTACTAGTATGTAGAAATATGTTTTTCTTGTATGCTGCAACCTTGCTAAACTCATTTATTTGTTCTATAAGGATTTTTCTGTAGATCCATCAACATTTTCTATGTAGACAATCATATTATCTTCCAACACTCTTATTTCTTCCTTTATGATCTATGTGATCTATATGACTTTTGTGTTTTTACTTTCCTTGCTTGGGGCACTGGCCAGAACTTCCAGTGCTATGTTGAATAAGAGTGATAAGAACAGACATTTTTGTATTGTTTTCAATCTTAGGGGGAAAGTGTTTAGTATTTACCTTTAAGTATAACATTAGTGGAAGGTTTTCTTTTTTTCATAGGTTCTCCTAATCAAGTTGAGGACATTCCCCTCTATTTTCATTTTTTTGAAAGTTTTATTTTTTTAATCATAAATTGGTGTTAAATTTTGTCATCATTGATATAATAATGTGATTTTATTTCTTCATTAGCCTGCTAATATTGTGGATTATGTTGACTGAGTTGCAAATATTAGTCTCTCTGGACTAAATCTCCCTTGGTGATGCAGCATACTCTTCTTTATATTTACACATATTGATGAATTCTACTTGCTAATATTGTGTTAAGGATTTTCTTATCTCTATTAATGATGGATTCTGTCAGTTAATTTATGTTGTATAGTAATATTTATGTAAAATTTATGTTTATATGGTTTTATCAGCTTCACAAAATGAGTTGGGGATGCATGTCTTTTCCCTCTCTTTTGTAGCATTATCATGAAGAAGTAGTGTTAATTATACTCTAAACATTTGGTAGAATTCTCCAATGAAATTGCCATGTCCTGGTGACTTCTTGAGTTTTTAAAACTACAAATTCAATTTCCTACATATTTAGAGGGCTATTCAAAATTTCAATTTTGTATTGAATGAGTTGTGGAACATTAAAGAAAAATCATTCAATAATACTTGTTAAAGGGAAGTTAGGGAGACTTTGTTTAGGACCATTGTAATAGGCAGAGGGACAACTGCAATGGGGTCTTAACAGCAGGGGAGAAAAGTGGGGCTCAACTCTGCCAAGGAGCAACGTCAGGGTCAGTGGATAGAAAAGTACAAAGAGAAAACCTCAGGATTGTTGTATCTGACACAGCAGAGAGACAGACTCAGACTCCACTTGATGCAAAATTAGGTAGAAGTTTATTACACCTGCGCAGGGGACTGCTGCTCTCAAAGGCAGGCAGCCTTGAGGTGGAAGGCAGGTGTTCTTTTATACTGTTTTTTTCTGCATAGCTCAGCAAGCAGGCCAACACAGAAGCAGAACGTTGTGGTTAGCTCAGGGCTGGGGTACAGGACAGGGGATAATCACAGGTTAGGAAAGCTTCTGAGAACTTGGGACTTTCCAACAGGGGCTTTTCTTGGAATCCACCCCTCCCTTCATGCTTCCTCAATTTCAGGCTTCTTGGTATCTAACTCTTCCTCTCTTAGGGTGGTTGGGATCAAAGGGCTGGGCTTGAAAGGTTCAGGGATGGTTTCTTTTAGGGTTGGGGGCTAGGTTATTACAGGGTAAAGAGAGATTCTGGCTAAACCAACTGGACAGGATTCTTGCTGAAGGTAGGCTGTGGAGATCAGGCATCACCTGGGGGATAATGGAGAATGAGGAACCTGGTCAAACATTGAAGATAGGGGGTTCTTGCTAAGCTGATTTACTACAGTTCTTTGTTAAAACTGGATTTTATAAGAAAGTACACAGATAAGCCTAGCAGAAGGTTCAGGAGCCTGAATAAAGCATAGCCAAGCAAAAATGCATCTTTGTCATATGGTTTATAAGAAACTGGTCAATTTTATTTAAAATTTCAAGCTTAATTACATGGAATTATTTACAGTTTTCCCTCATTATCCTTTTGATGTTTTCAGGCATCCTTTGCACACCTGCTATTGATAATTTGTGTCTTTGCTCTTTCTCTCTTTTTAATTTGCCAGTTTCTCTAGAGATTTACTAATTGCATTGATAATTTCAAAGCACTAGCTCTTTGTTTTACCGACTTTTCAGTATTATTTTTTGGTTTAATTTATTTTTTTAATCTTCATCATTTCATTCCGTATGTTTGCTTTGGTTTTATTAAATACTGTCTGGCAGGTGTGGAAGGCCAGGATACCAGGATGCCCACACTGACACCATGGAGTGGGGTGGCAATGGGATTGATGGCTTCATTACTATCCAGCTGGAATGAATACCTCTGTTCTCTACTTGGCCTTCTCTGACACCACTCCATGGGTGTGTTGGGGCCTCTCATTGCAGCCTCCAAAGTGTAGGATCTTAGTCCTTGCTGGTGCGAGTGGGGATGAAGCCACAGTTTTTTCTTCTGTTTAGGTGCAATAGTGTGATTATTATCTGTAAGTCCTCCAGGCTGCTCTTGACCTGATCCTTTGGCTGAGAGTGCAGGCTTATTTGGAGCTTTTATTTTTTTTTTAACTGTACCTGTTGGTATTGCCAGCTTCTTCAGCTTCAAATCTTTCAGATTAGAAGAAAACCCAGGGAACTCACTGCCATGTTATTTCTCTGGTCCTGTTTCCCTAACTGGTTTTCTTCTCTGTACTTTTCAGAATTTTATGTTTATTTTACATGTAATATCAAGGTACATAGTGATATTTATCAGGTGGAATAGGGAAAATGTATCCACTCTATTTTTTGGGAAATGGAAGTCCCTGATGCCTGTGGGTTTATGTGTTGCTGCGCTGGATACATTAGATCAGACCAGTCAGGATAAGCTGCAACTTATTTCTTTCTTCAACTTCATTTCTTTCAGGGTGATTATAGTATTATTTGTCCACTTTAGCAAATGAAATCTCAGCTAAAGGTTTTTTATAGCTGAAAATGTCAGGTACTTTGTTTCACACATTTCAAATTAAACAAACCTTTCTGTTTTTTTGTTACTTATAAATGAGACCCCATTTCGAGCCTCTTGTGTGGAAGGAAGGAAGGTTGTACAGGAGGCACGGCTCTCTTTGTTGGAATTATCACTGCGAATGGCCTCTTTGGGAAATACCAGGGAAGAGACTGGGAAGGAGACTGATGTTGTGTAGAGTTTACACTTCAGGTGCTTTACACAGGGCCTCTCATCTAATCTTACAGTGGTAGTGTCAACATCCCTATTGTTTCTGCTGCCACCACTGCTTACTGGGGTTAGGATTTTTTAAGAAGTGTCAGCACTGATATTTAAGCCTGTGTTTTCTGATAACAGTGACTTTTGCCATCCTTCCAAACAACCTTCCCCAGCTCATGAGATCATCACATGTTTATATGGCAGTTTTGTTCTAAGCCAGGGACAGTCCATCCTGAAGGATACACTATAGATCAGCAGCACTAGAGATAAGATCTCTAATTCTATCTACCTGAGAACTTCTGTAACTATCATATGTCCTTTATAAAATGACATCAGGCAAATGGAACATGACCATTCTCTTTCCTGATATTGCAGCTTAGGCAACTCAATTCATGACAAAATTTCTGACGAGGGGTATGGATTAAGAATTTTGAGGGAAAAATAAGTTGTCAAAGGAGAACAATTAAAGAATAGAAGATAGAGAAGTTTGTGTCTCATTAAAGCATCACAAGCAGTTCAACACAAGAAATATTTTAAGCATAAAAAATGAGTGATTATTTTGACACAAAGAGCAAATCTGGCAAATAATCTGAATGATCATAATATAATTTTAGCTTAAAATATCAATATAAAATATAACATTTTAATACCCGAAATAGACTGCACATATGTTTGTGTATGTTAGGTAAATCTGAATTTATACACACATAAATATAAAGCTTACTCTTTTTACTCAATAAAAGGGTATGAATGGCTAAATAAAAATTTAAGTTAAAAATTAAAAAAAAAGATTATATGATGTGGGACTCAGTAAGTACTACAATGTAGGTTAAAATTACTGTAGTTTCCGGAATTAATGTTAATGTGTGAGGCATTATAATGGTGTTGTGAATAATTAAGAGAATGTCCTCAGAGGATGCATGCTGAAGCATTTTGATGTGAAATGCCCTATGTTTGCAACTTACCTTGAAATGGTTCAGAAAAAAAGGAAAATCACTTGGAATCTTTTGTTCCCACATCCCCTTGCTTTGCTGCCACCTTCTCCATCAGGCATAGCAGGCATAGTGCAGAGGGCCCATAATACTCTTAGGGATCTTTGAAATGCTCATGTTTCCTATAAAATAAAAAGGCAAAAAATGAATTTCTAGGGCAAAGAAGAGTCTTAATGTATGATATTAATAATTAATCTTTATGCAACACAGTCATAAATATAATTTATATATATAATTATATATATATATATATATATTTTGAGACAGAGTCTCACTTTGTTGCCCTTGGAAGAGTGCCATAGTGTCATAGCTCATAGCAATCTCAAACTTTTGGGCACAAAACATACTCTTGCCTTAAGCCTCCTCAGTAGCTGGGACCTCAGGCGCCTACCACACACCTGGCTAGTTTTTCTATTTTTAGTAGAGACAGAGGTCTCGCTCTTGCTCAGGCTGGTCTCGAACTCCTAAGCTCAAGCAATCCACTCATCTTGGCTTCCCAAAGTGCTAGGATTATAGACATGAGCAATCAGGTCTGACCTAATTTTAAGTGTATTTTTATAGGGGATGAGGAACATGAAAGTGCCTGGGGCTCATGAAAGCCTTATTGTGGTCCTTGTTGCCACTTTTAAAATTTAAACTCCATGAGAGCAGAGAGCAATGGTCTTGCTCCCACCTACATTCCAGACATTCATTATAGAGCCTGGTATGTGGCATAGAATCAATTAGCATTTGTTGATTGAATAAAAGGGTAAATGGATTACTTTGGTTTGACTTTTATGAACATTGGACATTTTCTTCTATTGAAGTTGTATAAAGCACTCTCCTATAATCTAAGTATACATTATTTTTGGAATATCAAACATTTTGGATTGTTAACATCACTTTTCTTCTTTATTATAATGGTATGGAAATTTGAGAACCAATGGCATAGGAATAAAAGACTGGATCAATGATGAAGCAATCATTTGCTGACCACTTGATATATGATAGCCAGTGACCTCCATTCAAGGCACTCATTCTATGTACTTTAAGTCCAATGTGTCCACCTCTAGGAGGAAAAGACATGACAACTTTATGAATATTGTTCTGTATACAATTTGCATATAACAACAACATTCAGTAACAACAGTTAATTTGTTGGGCACTTATCACATGAGAGGCACCACCTTGTATGAATGCTCACATTTAAGCCCTACAACGGACCTTATATCTAAAACCAGCAATAGCTCATTTTATAGATGAGTAAACCGGGAGACCAGGCAGTTAGTATGTCCCCCCAATATCACTCGGAGGGAGAGTGGAGGGGCGTGACGTGAACCCAGGTCACCTGACTCAGAACCACAGGCTCTTCCCTGCCTTGTCCTGTTCTGCCTCCCACCTGTGTCTCAGTTGCCAGTGCTTTCAGCAAGCTGCCTGTGAAAACCTGGAGACGGCTTTAGGCTTCTCAGAGAGTTTGCACCGTAAGCCTCCCGATTCTGGTTAAGTCCCTCACCCATAATTGTTGCCGTTAGTAACATCTGTAACTGAAGAATCTGAAAAAACCTTGTGATTCCAGAAAAGAGAAATTAATGTGAAAGGGAAAGTTGTGACCCTCTGTCACAACCTGACACCCTCATGGGGGATCCTGATGCAGTGAGGCTGTGCATGGGGACCCTCAGGAGCATGAGCACTGCTGCTAAACCTCTCATGGACCCATTGGCCTGGCAGTAGAGTTAGTCAGAGAACTGGACTTAGGTTCTATCATGTTGAACTTAAGTTCCAGCTTTTTTATCCTCAGGACAGGGAGAAGCCCAAATTTAAGTCTATTGACCTGAAATTTGTCTGTGGGAGGTAAGCAATATCTTCCCTTAAAACCAAACTATCTTTTTTTTTAAATTTCAAATTATAATGAGAGTAAATTTTTTAGGTTGCATTGTTCTCATTTCCAAGGTAAAGTTCAAGTTGTAAAAGAACTGACTGCACCCTTGCAATGTACAATTAGGTGAAATCCCGCCAACTGCCCTCCCTCTTCCCACCAATCATCCTCCCTCTTTCCTACTCTCCTCCCCCTCCTCCTCCTCACCCTACCCCCTTGCTATATTTGCATTTTATTGTTCCTATGAGTGTGTAATTGTTTAGATATTGGTTAATATTAGCATTGAGTACCTTGGATATTTATTTTTCCATTATTGCAATACTTTACTAAGAAGAATGTGTTTCAACTCTATCCAGGTAAACACAAAAGATGTAAAGTCTCCATCTTTTTTATGGCTGAATAGTATTCCATGGTATACATATACCACAATTTGTTAATACAAAACACCATAAGAAAAGTATTGATGAAATACCCAGGGTCACTAGGGGAGAAGAACCATCCTAAAGAGGGAAGGATTCACTCATTCACTCATACATCCACTCTTTGCATATATACAGACTTAGATGTCTGTCCATCTCTTAGATAAAGAAACCAAAATTATTCCTCAGGGGCCCCAAACAAGGGACATCATGGAGATAGTCCCTTGAACTATGGGATAGTCCCTTCTGAGTTTATGGGGCTTTTGGTTGCTTCCATAACTTGATAATTATGAATTCAGCTGCAATAAACATTCTGGTGCAAATGTCTTTGTGGTAAAATGATTTCTGTTCCTCTAGGTAGATACCTAGTAATGGGATTGCAGGATCAAATGGAAGGTTAACTTTTAGTTCTGTGAGAATTCTCCATATTGCTTCCCATAAAGGTTTGCTATCCCACCAGCAGTGTAAAAGTGTTCTCTTCTTGGGTGGCATCTGTGGCTCAAAGGAGTAGGGCACCAGCCCATATGTCGGAGGTGGTGGGTTCAAACCCAGCCCCAGCCAAAAACTGCAAAAAAAAAAAAAAAAAAGTGTTCTCTTCTCACCATATCCACACCAGCATTAGCATCTGTAGTTTTGGAACTTTGAGATGTGGGCTAGTTTACTGGAGTTAGGTGATAGCTCAGAGTGGTTTTGATTTACAGTTTTCTGATGATTAAAGACAATGAGCATTTTTTCGTGTGTTTGTTAAAACCAAACTATCTTAAAGCCAACCATGGCTATGGTTATACTGTCTTGAGCACACCCCTGACTGGAAAAAACTAGAAGCAGTCCAAGACCAGAGAGTTGCCCCTTAATTTCTAATCTACCAAAAGAACACTCAAGAACAGTGGTACTTTAGGCAACCTTGATGGAGGAAACTTTCTCCATGATGTCCCTTGTTTTGGGCCCCTGAGGAATAATTTTGGTTTCTTTATCTAAGAGATGGTCAGACATCTAAGGCTTGTATATATGCAAAGAGTGGATGTATGAGTGAATGAGTGAATGAGTGAATCCTTCCCTCTTTAGGATGGTTCTTCTCCCCCAGTGACCCTGGGTATTTCATCAATACTTTTCTTATGGTGTTTTCTATAATCCACATATATTTGCTGGCATTGTTGTATACTGAAGAGCCATTAAAAGGCTCACAGTTCAGTGAGGAAGGAAAATCAAGTTCAGGGGATAAATCAGGGATATCATTTTCTTGGGTATTTTTTTGCTTTATTTTTAAAATTGTATTACACACCTTAACAACTATTTCAAAATACAGATTAAGGGCTAGAATGATTAGAATGATGTGATCTTTTTCTGGACACCATTTTTTTTTTTTTTTTTACTTCCATCAAGCATTGGGGGAATATCTGTTTGGATTGATGATAATTCAGTCTCAGGGAATGAGAGATTCTGAAGTTGAACATCAGTATTACAAAGGCCAGTCTATCTCTGTTTCACCACTGCCCCTGGGATATGGCCACTCCAACCCAATGTGTGGGAGTTAACTAGGTTCCTCCGTTCTCTATCTTCCCCAGGGTCCCAAACTCCAACTCTTACCCCCTTAGACTACAGTGCACTGAGGTGTCTGAGTGTCTACTCAGATGCCGAGATGCTCCACTTTTCAAGTGCCTCTTCTGAGAAAGCAAACATGCGTATGGGTAAAGAACAGTAAAAGTCAGTCTTATGCTCTTACAGGCGTCCTCAAACTACAGCCCATGGGCCACATGTGGCCCATCTAGGATAATTATCCAGCCCGCCGGGTGTTTTTGCTGCCACTGCCTGTCCTGCTTAGCAGCTGACTCCTCCTGGGGCCTGCAGTCCAGTCCTCCAATGGTCTGAGGGACGGTGAACTGCTGGCCCCCTGTTTAAAAAGTTTGAGGACCCCTGCATCTAAGATTTCCATCTTCTAGACCTTGGCCTGATGATTCTTCAGTACGCTATTTGTTTCTGTGGTATTGTAAAATTGATTTTCCCCAGTTTTTCTAATTTTTGAATGTAAGAGAGTTAGCCCCAGTCACATAATCGGTTGGTACCACAAGTGTGAACATTGAGATGGGTTCATTTTGGAAGAGCCAAGGTAAAAATAAACAATTACAATAACTATCAATGGCAATAGCACCTGTTGCAGACAAGATTCTGCTACCCAGTATGATTCTTTCTTGACCCAAGAACCCTATAAGGTTAGACTTGAGAGAAATCACACTGATCACCACCTCTTGATTCCTTGCTTTACTGAGGATGAGGAAGAGGAAGTGATTTATACAGGAGTGGGCGGGGCTGGGATTATTATCAGGACTATAGCTATATACCTATAGCTGACAACACAAAGCACCTGTTTAATAAAATAAGTGCATTTGAAATATTCTCTGGTATAAGGAAATATGCACTTTGTAGAAACACTTTAATTATCTTATCACTGCCATTTCACCAAGATTTCTTCTTGGCTTCATTAGCAATTTTTCAAGGAACACCTTTGCTTCCACAGTTCAAAAGGTCATTTTAATGAACAATTGTTTTAACATTAGTGAGAGTTGCTTCCCTACACATTGTTTTCTTTGTGGGAAGTTTACTTTGGTAATGTTGCTGCTCTCTTTGTGCTCATATATGTCCTTGCTCTGGCAGTCAATTTACCTTTGATTTTCTACATGAACTTCTTCCTTTCACAAGCACCGTTTCCTCATTTTTCTTCACTGAAATTTAAATACATTTCTCCTAATTATAAGGAGATGGATCTTCATTCTCTACTAAGAGCTTATAAGGGCGGTGCCTGTGGCTCAAAGGAGTCAAGTGCCAGCCCCATATGCTAGAGGTGGTGGGTTCAAACCCAGCCCCAGCCAAAAATTGCCAAAAAAAAAAAAAAAGAGCTTATTAAATACAAATAATCCATTCAGCCAAATTTTGACAAAAAGAAAGAAAGTTTGTAAAAAAATAGTTATTATGCATAACTAACATGTCAGACATATCAACAATGTAAATAAATTCTGTGTCATTTACTGACTTCATTCTTCATTATTATGTCTGCATGAATGAAGGTTAGTCAGTCAGTTGCTTTTAGTAACATTTAATCTATAAAGTAGCATGCCAAAAAATTTATTTCCATTCTTCAACTTCTGTAAAATACTTAAAATCCCAGAAAAAGCTAAAGATAATGAAGCGTGAGTATAGGATTATGGGATTATTTATAGCAGGAATCTGAGTTTCTGGTGCTTCTGCCTTCAAAGCCTTATATAGAGTATGTAAGAACATCACTCTTAATTATTCTCTCTGACACAGCTAGAGAATTTTCTTCTAGTTTAGTGCTTATGCTAATCATTGTAAATCTTCTCTTTTAACTAGTAGAAACAATTATTATTGTAGTTTCTAAAAAATTTGGTATATATACAAAATCAGAAGAAATGAATAGAAATAGCAAATTCTTATGGCTGTGGCATGACATAACTGGAAAGGCCCTTGGAGAATATGGCTAAGAGCTCAATTTCCTTTCTTTCTTTTTTTTCTTTTTTTTTTTTGTAGACGGGTAAACTATAAAGTTCCAGAGCACTGTGTACTTTACTACTGTTAATGTTCACTGGCTACAAACCACCAGAGAGATCTGTAGTCGCAAGAATATGGGGTCAGCACTTGATGTAACAAGGAAGGCTGACCCCACTGCCAAGTGAGAGGCATCTTGATAAGAGAATGTAGAATCTGGCTTTATGCTTGGTAATTTGAGGGAAGGTCCAAGCAGCCAGATGTTTGCTATGGATTGGGTCAGGAAATGTGAGTAACTCTATGACCAGAGATCATAGGAGGCAGGAGGGACAGAATCAGTCTCAAAGCTGTGACTGACAAGAATTAGGCACTCATGATAGCTGGAAGTGGAGGATGATGGGTTATTTCTGTGGTTTGTACATGTCCAAACACTCCTAGAAATAAATTACTAATATTATTATTTCTGTCTCACTTCCAGAGACAAATTCTATTAACTTCTCGGGGTACGTATTTTTAGTTATTTTTTTCCTACATGCATTAGTTTTTCTGTTTGCTTTTTCTTTACAAGTTTGTACATGTCTACTAAAAGAATTTGGAGGATACATCAGAAAGAAGAAATTCACTGAGAATTCCACAGCCTAAAGACAGCCAATTCTGTTATTTTTCTTTCCAGAAATAGGGAAATATATTTCCTATACTAAAATAGTGATAGACAGATGTTTTGTTTAGCTAAATCCATGGCTAGGGCCAGCCCCAAAGTGGTATCAGGTGAGCTTCCACAAGGAAACGCCTCAAGCTATCTTAAGATGGGGCCGACAGGGACTTGAAAGAAAGAAACACTAAATACCACAGTGATCAGTAGTGAATTTAGTATCTGAAAAGGAAACTTATTTTTTGAAACAAGAGTCTCAAGCTGTCGTCCTGGGTAGAGTGCTGTGGCATCATAGCTCACAGCAACATCAAACTCTTGGGTTTTAGAGAGCTTTTGTCTCAGCCTCCCCAGTAACTGTGACTACAGGTGCCTGCCATGATGCCCATTTAATTTTTCTATTTTTGGAAAAGATCTCATCTTGGTCTGAGCCTCTCAATGGCTGGGAGAAAAAAGGCTTCAAGCTGACCTCGAACGGGACCACTGAGCAAGAGTGATTTTCTTTGGGTCCATGAAGGTGAAAGCAACAGCCTGCCTGCCAGCTTCCTTGCCCACATCCCTCAGTGCTGGACGTTTTCTGTTCCCTGCTGCTCTAGATGAATGTGAGTGGAGAGGAGGGGAACCTACTGAACTGCCCTAGGATTTCAATAAGGCTGCACTAAGAGGTGAGGTGCAGGGAAGGACTCCCCAGCCTCCCCCAGGAGGGAAAAGGGCTTTTGGGGGCAGCATTACTCACCAGTGAATTTAGGGTCACAGTTTTCTTTCCACTGTTGTAAATGCAGGGCCCAGTCACTCCCAAATTTCTAGTTCTCAATTTTCCGTAAAATGAAGCTAAGTGGGGGATCCCCAGACGTATGAGGCCTTTGCAGGCCTCCTTTCCCTATAGCTGTACAGACCTCCAGGTAGCAGTTGAGGAGGAGGGGAGTCTGGTCCTGGGGTGGTGTCTCCATTGTTTTTCACTTTGAAACCCCCCCCCCCAAATTTAAAGTATGATTTCTGTAGTTTTTCTTTTGACATTATAACTATATGTATATATTTCATAAGGTGTATATTTTATACACAAGTAGGACAGCTAGCAGAAACAATGAACCCAGGATGGGGCCAGTGAGCAGTGCCACTGTCACTGCTCTCAATATAAGCTGAAACAAATCCCTCCCTTCCTCTAAGCCCAGACTCCTGGGATTCTCTAAACTTACCCCATGAACACAGAAGTGACAGTCAGAAGTTGGCTATTAGAAGTATAAGTATATTTGACAAGAAGAAACAACCTTCGTTATGAGAAATGAAACCCATCCCTTCAGAGCACGTGCTAGCACATGGACTAATCGATTTCCATAATGGTATGGAAGCATTGCTTTGATAGAAATACTCTTCAGAGAGGATGGAGAAGAATTTTCCAGCTGGCTCCATGAAATGTGTCCATAAGATGAAGCCAGAGCAATGGGAAGGGCAGCCTGAGGAATCTGCCCTTTGGCTCATGCTGTGCGGCCTGGTGGGAATGTGGGCTCCCTGGAGAATATGGAAGGAAGGGTGTTTACTCCGACACATTTGCTGAACCCTGAATCTGACACCTGTGTGGTGGTGCCTCTCCTGGTTCTCGCCTTACTGCTACTGTTGGGACAGCTCTGGCCTTCTGGGCATGCTTGGTGCTTGCATGGTGCCC
>CAUYQV010183278.1:0-19176 GCA_963574575.1 Galagoides demidoff
CCTGTGGTCCCAGCTACTTGGGAGGCGGAGGCAGGAGACTCGCTTGAGCCCAGGAGTTGGAGGTTACTATGAGCTGTGATGCCATGGCACTCTACCCAGGGGGATAGCTTGAGGCTCTGTCTCAAAAAAAAAAAAAAAAGAGGGAGAGAAAAGGCCTTAAAAAGGTTGGTGTCCTTCAATTCACACATGCTACTTCAAGAATGCTAAAACCCGGTCATGGGGGAAAGATAGTAATGCATGAAGATGTACATAGCACAGCTAGCTCCAATTTTCAGCTTTTATAAATCGTAGGGATTTGGTTTTTAAATTATGTGATAGCCAGACAATAAAATTATAAATATAATGAAAAAAAATATTTGAAAGGGTTTTTAACATGGGAAAACATTCAAAATACAATATTAGCAAAAATAAATAAAAAATAAAAGCAGGAAACAAACATCACAAATCAAGCTGTGTGTGTGTGTTCCTAAAAACAAAACAAGCAAGCAAAAACACCGAAAAGAAGCATATGTGAATAGTTTTTAATTTCTTGTTGGTAAAATTATGGGTGATTTTTAGCCACATTTTTATCTCTACGATTTCCACAACGAGCACATTTTTAAGGGGAGGAGGCAAACAGAACAATGCAGGTACAATCCAATTTGCTATCCCACTCTACCCTTAGAAGAGTGCTTTGATGAACAGAGGCCCAGATTAAACAAGATTTAGCCTGTTCATCTAACAGGTCACTGATCTGTAAAAGTATCAGATGTTTTCAGATTTTTCAACTCATTTATTATTAAGCAACGAGTTGGAGGGTAGCCAACTTAATTAAACAAAGAACATGAGAAGACCCCATCTCCAGAATAGCCTCTGGGGGTTGGGAGGGGGGAGTTCTCTCCTACTCACCTTTGTATTGCCAGAACCATGTGCCTGCCACAGAGCTCAGTAACCACGTCTTGAAAGAATGATACAGAGGGGGCGGCGCCTGTGGCTCAGTGGTTAGGGCACCGGCCCCATATACCTGAGGGTGGTGGGTTCAAACCCAGCCCCGGCCAAACTGCAACAAAAAAAATAGCCAGGCATTGTGGCGGGTGCCTGTAGTCCCAGATACTTGGGAAGCTGAGGCAAAAGAATCACCTAAGCCCAGGAGTTGGAGGTTGCTGTGAGCTGTGATGCCCCAGCATTCTACAGAGGGTAATAAAGTGAGACTCTGTCTCTACATTAAAAGAATGATACAGAAGAAAATAAGCTGCCACCCAATCACAGACCTGGCCTTAACCCCTCATTCCTATGTACTTATAATATATGTACATGTATACACGGCATGATTGGCCTCAAGACACAGTGTGCAGTGGTGGTGTTCATTCACGAACAAATAGAGGACTTCAGACCATAAGAAAGCTGTGGACAAAGTGTTAAGGGTGTTCAGAGGCAGAAAGAATTTCTCCAGGTGGGAAGTTCAGAGAAGGCTTCCCAGGGAAGGTGGGATTTGAGATGGATCTTGAAGGATGGACAGAATTGGGGCAGGGGTATGTTACCGGAGGAAGAGGGTCCGGCCTCCTGTCACTGTCGGCCAGATGCAGAGATGGGGCTTAAGTCCAACTAGCTTTATTATCAGATGGCCGGCAACTCTGGAGAACAGCGAGAGTAGTTTCTCCAAGACCATTCTGCCTCAGTTACAATTCTAATAGTTTTTATAATGGGAATACAAGGAAAAAACCGGGAAAACTGTAACTTTATCTGACAGGAAGTGACATCAAAGGAGTTGTCGTTCTAACAATGTACAATGTTTAAAGAACAAAAAGGTAGTTTTCCCTTTAACAAAATAGCTAAGAGAATCATGAAAGAAAACATCGTATCATCAAAGTAACCTCTACTCTACCAATGTTACAGCACCCGTTGTCTATATGTGACTGCTTCCTCAAGTCCCCCGAGATAGACGTCCTCATAAACTTGGAGAAGCCTTAACTACATAATCATGGGGAGGAACGTGAACTTGGCAGACTAGATCAGCTGTCCCGCTTTAGCTCAGCTGCTCAGGCTCCCTCTCGGAGGCCACTTGTCTGGCTTAAAGTGACGAAGGTAGAAATAGGGCCTCTCAGATCAAAGAATAGCTTGGGAATAACCCAACCTAAGTCCTGAAGGTGGGGAAGACTTAAAGAACAAGAAATGCTTCCACTTGGTTAGAGCATGGAGGCCCCAGGGACCATGGACTTGAGGCTAAAGCAATGCACTGGGACCTAGTTACATGGGACAGTTTTGAAAGTTACACTAAGTCGATAAAGGGGAACCATGGAAGGTCTTGGAGTAGGAGAGTGATCTGTTCAGAGCAATCTTTAAGGTGACGTTTGGACATTAATGGGTAAAACAGACTGGAAAAAAGAGAGGCAGGGTGTGAAACAGCAAGAATCTCCAGGGAATGGACAGGGTGCTCAGCCAGAGAAGCAGCTGGAAATTTGGCTCTTAGCTCCTTCAACCACCAGGACTCTTCTGGCTGCTGGATTTCCTTGAAACTGCGAGGCTCAGGCCCAACCAAGAGACAGATACCTAAACCCTGGGCTGGGCCACCAGCCCCTGTTACCCTCTCCGCCCTGAGAAGCAGCTGAATTGCTTTGCAAATATATGCAAATACATGC
The DNA here is from genome assembly GCA_963574575.1 of Galagoides demidoff. Classification (NCBI taxonomy): domain Eukaryota; kingdom Metazoa; phylum Chordata; class Mammalia; order Primates; family Galagidae; genus Galagoides; species Galagoides demidoff. The sequence goes on from CAUYQV010183278.1 coordinate 2,619, forward strand.
ATGTAACAAAGCCATTAACACATGCCCTGGGCCTCACAGGGAAAGGTCTGCTTTGATCAAAGCTCAGCGCTGGATATATCCAAGGGGCAGAAAAACAATATCCTGCTCAGCCTAAACAGGGGAAGGGGTAGATTCTGGAGCAGAAATCCCTGCCTTAGTAACCTGATCCAGTCAAACAGGAGGGTGCTTGGTGATGTCCTCCTATTCCCCACTTTCTAAGGCTGAAAGAGCTCGGAGGGTGCTAGGAACGCAGAAGGCCCATCAGACCTTCACACCAGACTCAGAATCTGCTGTCACAGACGCCAAGCTAGTGATACACATTATAATTTGAGGACCTCTGATCTAAATGGTCTTAGCATTCCTAATTATGATCTCTCAACAGCTAGGATCAATTCTTACTCACTTCCATATTGCCCAGGTACAGTGCCTGGCACATAGTAGGTAACCGAAACAGACCCCTGTTTCCTGTTGTGTTAAATGAGCTCCTCACTTTCCCAGGAGCTGTGGCCCCAGTGAATGTCAAAGGGAAAATGTCCAAGCACAATGCCCGGCACTTGACAGGGGTGCCCAAGTTCCTGAAGTCCTTTCTCATTTTCATTCCTCATCAAATTATTCAGCTGTGCAAAAAGAACCCCGTGTGCGTGTGGGTCAAACATTTTGGTATTTCATAGACATCTACCCCACCTGGTCCCACGTCAGCCAGTGGGGAGCAGCTGCCAGCCAGTTTTCACCAACCGAGAATCTGGAGTCCAGTGAGGTTTCAAGGACTTGTGCGAAGTTATCAGGCAATAGGGATGGAGCTGGATCTGAACCAGGCCCCGTCCACACCCTTCACCCTGCAGCCACCTGCTACACAATGAACAGACCACACAGACGCCCTGCTGAAAACCCTTCCTCCGTCCACACCACCTTAGGGTAGAGTCCGAGCTCTTGGCACAACTCAGCCTGGTGGGCATACTCTGGCCAGGTGGGTAGGCAACTTTGCAGGAGACCCCAGGAAACTCACCATCTGGCCCTGTCGACTTCTCTGCCCTCCACCCTGCTTTCCCCTCATTTCCGGTCACAATTGTCAGTCCCGAGTCATCAGGCCATTTCCCATCTCCCTCCATTCACTCTTGTCCCTCTCTCTGGAATGGGCTGGGCTAGGGCCTCTGTGTCACTTAGCTGCCTTCAACCTCCACTCTGCCCTGTGCCCTGGAGGCTGATCTGAGTGGGCTGCAATGGACGTTCCCAGGGTCTCTGCCTTCCAGCTGGGCTTGGCAGGGATCAAAGGGGAAGGGGGTAGTGAAGTCACAGTATTTACTCCCTCAGCTCCTTCCTACAGAATTGATAGAAGCAGGCTGTGCCCCTCTGCAGAAGGTTCTTCTCCCTCCGGAGGCCCCACAGGACTGTCACTGTCCGAATCCTGGGGACCGCAGCCTTTCCTCATCCCATGGGAGCTGGCATAGTATCAGCTAAGCCCCACACAACTTTGCTGTTCCTCATACTCTCATCTTCAGATATAAATTCTACATTCATTATCCCTATTTTGAATGTGCCCTCTTTCCTGATAGGAACCTGATTGAAACATTCAGCTAGGCTGGGCGTGATAGTTCACGCCTACAATCCTACCACTCTAGGCAGCTGAGGTGGGTGGATAGCTTGAGCTCAAGAGTTGGAGACCAGCCTGAGCACCAGTGAGACCCCATCTCTACAAAGAAAAATTAAAAAGTAGAAAAAAATAACTAGCTGGTGTTGTGGTCTGTAGTTCTAGCTACTTGGGAGGCTGAGGCAAGAGGATTGCTTTAGCCCAAGAATTGGAGGTTGCTGTGAGCTGTGACGAGGCCAGGGCAACAGATTAAGACTCTGTCTAAACAGGAGTAGGGCAGGGCAAAAGAGAAACCACAGTCATGGGCTCGGAGGGGAGGGGAAGGGAGAGGAGAGGAGAAGGGGGAGGGGGTGAGGAGCAGGAAGGAGGATTGGCCAATTGGCAGCGAGTTCTCACCTGATGTACACAAGGTGCGGGTGTTCAGCAAGTTCCCTGGGTGAAGGGCTCAACTACAACTTGAACTTTACCTTAGAACTGAAAACAATGTAACCTCATATTAGTTTGAAAATTTAAAAAAATTAATAAAAAAAAAAAAAAGGCAATTTGGCGCCAGCTTAAGGAAGAGCAGGACTCTGACTATGTGAAAAATAGAAAACTAGCCAGGCGTTGTGGAGGGCACCTGTAGTCTCAGCTACTCGGAAGGCTGAGGCCAGAGGATCACTTCAGCCCAGGAGTTTGAGGTTGCTGTGAGCTAGGACACCATGACATTCTAGCCTGGGGCAACAGAGACTCTGCCTCTAAATAAATAAATGAATAGATAAAATAAAAGGCAATTTGGGTTTTCCTCCCTCAGATGAATCCCAAAACAATGAAAACCAAAGTTGCCACTTATTGTGGGTGGTGCGTCGTTGGCAAAATGGCCAACAAAAATTCCTTCCATCTGGTATGTGAACGCCCTCCTCTCATCAAGGGAGAGGCTCCTACTCCCCCACAAATCGCATGTCCTATTGTGAGCAACTGAAGGTAGTGGAAGTCGGCACCAAGAGAAGGCTGGGGCGGGGGCTTAAGAGCTTGAAGGAAGTTGTTTCCCCAGTCTTGGGATCCAGGGGACACCAAGTGAAGTGGTCAATCTCCCTGCTGGAGAGGAGGGCTTCTGCAGAGAGAAGCTGCAGGAGGCGGTGACTACAGGGAGGGACAGGAGCCGAGGCAGAGAGAGAAAGAGGATGACAGAGAGTGAACACCAGTGGCCCAGCCTCTGGCCACCTGAGCCACAGTGCCACCCCTGTGAAGGAAGCCATCGTGTGTTCCCCGGCCCACACCCAGCGGGCCCTGCCTTAATCACAGGACCACAAGCAGACGCACAGTCGTTGCTGTGTGAAGCCACTAAGAGTAGGGGAGATCTGTTACACAGCAATGGACACCCCAAACTGTAGTGAACTAAGACGTCATCCGGAGCTCAGCTAGGCTTCTCCCCAAGCCTGTGGGATGAGTGTTGCCCCCCAGTTTCTCTGATTTTCAGTGCCTAGAAAAGAGGACACGGCAATTCCAAAGGGGTCTCTGTTTAAACAGCCACCCACTGGAACTGGCTGTCTCCAAACACCCCTTGGCCTCGGATGGAGTGACAGATGAAGGAACTGAAGCCCAGAGAGGCAGGGTGATTTAGACAAGGTCATGCAAACAGCAAATGAGACAAAATTCATCATTATGAATCTAAACCGTGTGACATGTACCTCCTATAAAATGGTGAAGGGCCAGACTGTGCCTGGTTCACAGGGGAGATGGGCATGAGGATGGTGCCCCCAGAGTGTGAGATGCACGGGCAAAGGCAGCACCAGGCCCAGAGGTAGGGGATAAAAACAAAGCCAGCTGTACGTGGGTCACTATGAAAGTTTTAAGACAGGTTCATTACATTCTGTTACCCATTTCCAAGACTCAGGGCTGGCAGGTCCTCCCTGATTCCCCTGTGCAAGGCTCAGCTGCTCAGCGGCTCCGTGTTGGGATTTCATTTGTTTCTGTCCACAGGGATTTCACGTTTCCTGATTTTTTGTGTATCTCAAAACTTTCATAATGACCCACATAAACAATCCCTGGCCTGGGAGAGACTTGAGCTCTACACTGAAGGTATCAGCAACTGAAGGAAGATGGATGGCGGCTTCAGGAAAAGATGCAGGGCGTCATCTCAGGCTGTGGGGCTGCTCAGAGAGAGGCCCTAGGTTCTCGTACTTTCAGGGAGACTCGTGACAAGGAAGAGGCATGTCCCCACGTGTCTCAGGTTAAACAGCAGCCTTTGGAACTGGCTGCCTCCAAACACCCCTTGGCTTGGGGTGGGGTGAGGGGAATCAGAAGAAAGGGGTTACTACCAGGACAGTATGTGCCAGATCTTGTCTCTGGTAAGGGGTGGCCAGGAAACTGAAGTAGAAGGTTATCTGTGTAGCCTGCGCATCCCCTGACAGTTATAATGGGTCATCAGTGGGCTTAGTCAGTGCCAGGCACTGTCCTAAGCCCCTTCTGTTAAATTAACTCATTATCTACACCCTGACCATGAATTAGAAACGATTATTAGTTCCACTTTACAGATGAGGAAACTAAGGCACATCTAACTTGCCCAAGGTTGTGCTGGAAGTTGGTTATAAAGGAGGAGACAGTTCAGGGTGGTCAGTGACCTCTGCACCTGTAGCAGCAATGACACTGCTGGCCAGCGGCCTACCCTCTCGGGGTGCAGCTTTCCCCTTCCTGCGAGCTTCTCTCCAGCTGTCCTCCGAGGTTGGATCTGGTGGCTACAGTCTCTACTAATTGTGACCACTTGTTTCACCATCTACTTTATCACAATTCACCAAACACCCTTATTCAAAACTCAAGCTAACTCTTTTATCATCCTTAACAACAGTACTGGCAATTCTAGGTCTGTGAGCTTCTACTAAATTTTTCAGCCATCTGTGTGGCAATAAAACCAAGCATATGACAGAACAGTACCCAGATGCAGTCGCAGTGCAGCCTGTGTGGAGGTGCAGAGGGAGCAGCAGGGGCTGGACTGGGGAGGGAGCAGAGGCCAGAGATGTGGGCCTGCTAGGGAGGTTCGGTGTTTACTCAAATATTAAGAGAGGCTAAGCCACCCAGCAGGCCTGGGGCCCCTCTCCTCCCTGGGTGCACGGCTGCACTGCATTTCCCAGCCTCCCTTGTGGTCCCACAGGGCCCTGTGCCTGCCTTGCATTGGTTAAGAGTTCAACCACCAGAAGTCTTCCACCCAGTGGAATACACTTTGGAGTGTGGCTCAGGTAAACTTCCCTGCCTGCTCCTTCCCATGGGAATGAAGACTTTGGGGTGCTTTTGTGTAGCTGATGCTGTCAGGGTCCCACCCATCTGCCCCTCCTTGGACCCCTCCAAGTACTTTCCTGCACACAGGTGTTATTTCTCTCTCAAACGCTGGTACTTGCCCCCTCTCTCCCCCCATCTCCACCTGCACGCACAGATTGCTGAAGTACCCGGGAAGGTTTGTCTCCCTACAGGCAGACCTTAGCCAACACGTAGCAGGCACGGGCTTAAATACAGAAGTTCCCTTTTGCTGATGAGGACAGCACTGAGGTGGGGTCCATGCTGTCTCCGCATCTTCCCATACGGGATTAGACTAAAGTTACTTCTCCGGGGCTTTGCTCCATACCACTGCCTTGTTCAGCTTCCTTCCCTTCCTGGCCCACTGCCTTCTTCTGTACCATTTTTTTTTTCCTGGGAAAGCTTCCTAATAGATCACTTTTCTATGAATCCCAGTTTCAGAATCTGCTATGAGAAAACAGACCCAGGATAGCTTTCAAACCGGGTATTATGGGTCCTGAATACCCCTCAGAGAGGGGCAGCCCTGGGGAACTAGTCACTAATTTAGGCCGTAACTAGGGTGTACGAGCTCTTATGAATTTTTGGGCCACTCTGCAGGAGCAGTGAGCCTCCCCTAAGAAACATGCTATAAAAAGCATTAAGCAGAAAAGTGGCTGGATACCTTTCATATTTTAGAAGGAATAAATGGCCCTGACATGGAAATAGATTAAAAGGAGCAAGGACCAAAACAAGGACACCCCTGAAAATGGTTCTTGTCAGAGTAGACCATTGACTGTGGCTTCCCAGACTCAGGTAGACGCCGTCTGGGAGGAAGAACAGAACTTGGTAATGGGGTGGGTGTGGGGATGGAAGACGGACGGCTCGGGTTGGTGATGAAGAAGCAGGGACCATCCTGTTTGTCACATAAACACTGGTTATAAAGCAAACCTGGAGTGCTGTCTCAGCTCACCTTAGGCAATTTCTCTAGAATTTTTCAAAGTAAAGTGTCTCTCAAGCCCTCGGACATGGCCCGTCCTCTCACCTAAGGTCAGCAGGCTCCCTCTCACTGAAACTGTAGTTTGCAGATAGAGCGCTCCTGGGGGACCAGCCACCAGACTCCCTTTTTGGGAGAGCAAGTCTCATGCCCCAGTCTGTGGGGATGTGCAAGGTCGGTGAGCACAAGGCCCTGCTCCCAAGGAAAAAGTCCAGCTGAAATGGAGCGTCACAAACCCCTCTCCACGCTGAGTTTAATATGCATGTAAAGCTAAATATGTGTCACTAATAATATCAAAAGACCAAAGACACTCAAAAGCTTAATTCCAGGGCCTCCACTGCCCTGGCCCCACAGACACCACCCTATGTACACTCCAGTCTCCCTTTCTCACTGGCCACACCCCTTTCCCTCCCCCCTGGAGCCTCCCATAGCGCCCCACTGCGCCCTGGCTCTATTAAGCCTATCCTTTTATTTTCTGTATTTCTGATGCTTTGACTCCTGGGGCCTTGCTGACACTGCAGGGCCTGCTGCTCAGCTCCCCGGTCAGCTAATTCCTACAGATAGCAAAAGGCTCTCCCAGGGGCTCCCCTTTTCAAATGCAAAGCAACCATCTCAGAACCCACACCCCCAGCCACCTCCACTGCTGGCTCTTGCCCATTATCTACCTGCCCTCATCACCCCAGGGCCAGGTACCTGACAACTCGGGCAGCCCCTATTCCCCAGAGCGGGCTAAATCATTCAAAGCAGCCCATCCCAAACCTGCTTCCCTTCCCTTCCACAGAAACCATGGTAAAGCCTCTTGCCATGGCTCCCCCTTCTCACAACCTCTTGAACAACTCTGTGCTTCCTGTGTGCCCCACGCCCCATGTCACAGCCCCTCCTCTCAGGATCTGTGAGTGTAACAGGCTGTCTCTTTCCTGGCAGTCATCTCTTCATCCACTGCTCTTGCCAGGCTTCAAAATAAAGCCTATATTTAGAAGTACTTGCCCTCCCCACCCCAGAACTTTTTGTCCCATCTCAGGTCCCTACAACCTTTTTCAGCCTTCAGAGTCTGGCCGCCAGAGCTCACGTCCTCCTCGTCTCTCCCTCCCCTGAGTCAGGAAGAGGCAGAGATACAGGGATATGTACGGCACAGTGGACAAGGTATGGGCCTGGGGAGGAGCATATCTGGGCAACCTGGGGAGGACTCCACACCTCTCTCTGCCTCATCTTCCTCTTTTTCATACAGGAATAATAAAACTGCCCATCTTAACAATTTATTGTGAAGAGTGAAATAAGAAAACGATTGTAAATTGCTCACAACCGTGTCTGGCACACAGAAAGAATCCAACAACTGTTTGTTACCGCCGTTGTCAATTATTATTAGGGAGCAAAGTGCCAGCGAAACTAGCAAAAGACTCTAAAATGTTACCTCCTGCCTTCCCAGGGCTTTCCATACACGCAGGGGAAGGGGTGGGCAGCGGGGAGGAACCATTGCATATTCATAAGCACCTCCAACCAAATTAATTGATAGGGTATGATAGTAATAAAGGGAATTAATTTCCATTTTAATAACTGCACATGCTCCACGTTAAGGATAGGTCCGTGTTACCAGTGGTCACTGACTTCTCCTTTGCATCTGTTCCATGTTGATTATGATGTCAGGAAAGCAAAAGTTAAATCCCTTTTTGAGGAAGAAAAAAAAATCTAATTTAATAACGCTGCAATTCTGTTGAAAGCATGATTAAATCTTAATAAGGGTGGAAGGATGTTGTGTTTCATGTCTATCCCTCTTGAAGCCCTGGCAACTTGTTCAGGGATACAGATCGCGTGGTGGGAGGACTTCACAGCCCAAGCCCGGTCTCATCTGCTGGCATCCAGGAGGCAGCAGAAATCTCTGATGGCGCTGACACTTCTATTTTCACTTTTCCCATCCCGGTGCTTTTTCTCATTAAAGCAGCTTGATTCTGTAATTTCTACCAGTACAGACGAAGATAAAATGACTCCCAACTTTTATTTTGACCTTATAAAACTGTGTAATTGGTTCAGAACCTTCAGGCTAAATGAGTTTCCTTTGAATTGCGAACCCTGGTCAGAGAAATCCTAGAGTTAAAAATATACCACATATCCAAACAGAATGAGCTCATAAACCAATATTCCATCTGAATGCATTAAAACTCAGGTCTCATGCCAACCTCGAGAAAGTTTGGTTGCTGATTTATTCATTTTCTCCTCTTAAAAAATAAACATAACATCTCAAAGTGCAAAACCATCCACCTCCATTCCCTCTTCTTTCCCCAAATCTCACACCTCTTGGGGAGTTCTCATTATCCACACAATTGCGTCTGAGCTCCCAAAGGTTGCATCTGGGACCCAGGAACCGGCCCTCTCCTGACTCCCTGACTTCACGTGTTCCTACTTTATCACCCCTGACACATTACCACTCCCCAGACAGCCACACTGGTCCCCAGCTCTGCATCTCTGCAAGTGTATTGCCACCAAGCTAGAAGACGCTCTCCCATTAACCCTCTGCCAAACCCCCAATCCTTTAAGAGCAGCGGTTCTCAACCTGTGGGTTGCGACCCTTTAGATTGTATTAAAGGGTTGCAGCTTAGGAAGGTTGAGAACCACTGTTTAAGAGTTAGCTTTGGTGTCTCCTCTGTGAAGCCTTCTGTGCTGAGCCCAGGCAGACCCCAGGTCCCCAGACCCTCCGTGCTCTCGGCAGCCTTACCCAAGCCTGCACGTTACCACCTGTCAGCTCTCTGCACTCTGCTGCAGTGATGGGCTGGCTCATCTCATCTTTTAGGCTGGAGCTGCACCATCTCTCTGCCCCTGTACACAGCATCTAGAGAGATGCTTGGAATGCAGCAGGTTCTCATCATATGTTTATGGGATGACTAGCGAGAGCCAGAATTATACAGCATTTATAATGTGCCCGGCACAACTCTGAGCCCTGAAGTCTATACACTGTTCATTTAAAAACCTCCAACACCCAATCTACTCTTATCACCAGCTGCATGTTATAGTTGCAGATCCTGGGGTGTTAGGGGATGGAGTAACCAGCCCCAGCTCACACAGCTAACAAGTGTGAGGACACAGAGAGCAGATTCCAGACCAGAAAGACGGCTGCAGAGGGTCCCACCATCCCCTCCATGAAGGGCCTTGGACCACATCCTGGGATGGGCACCTCAGCATCCTCTAACGTGCTGGAAGTGGCACTGGCTTACTGCAGGCTCTTGTTTGTGGAAGACTGGGAGGTGGCTCCAGGGATGGCAGAAGAAAAGAAAGCTCTGATCAGTTAGCCACTCCCAGAGAGAGGGAGAGACAGAGCCAGAAACGCACTGATCACTCACTGCTGGACAGTCAGTCATGCAAATCCACTAAGAAAGGGCTTCCCACCCCCCACCCCCACCACCTCCGCCACGCACACACAATCATCTCCCAAAAGAGGCAGTCTGAATGCATACATGGTTTGCACTTTGGTTGATGGATATATGGTAGACACCACAACTATTCACCCTCATCTGCCAAGGCACTTCCTCACTGTACCTTACAGGCCCAGCAACTCCACCCTGGGGATAGGTTTATGAACCTGGGGCCTCTCACAGGTGCCTATTAGGCTGAAGAACCAGGAAAACAATCCGAGTACAGAGCTGTGCCTACAGGGAATCTGCCTTAGTTAAGGTCCTTGTGACAAAAACGTGATTGGACTTCTGATATTCGGAAGCAAGTTCCTACCTGGACCTTCTGAAGCAGGGCTGACTTAAGGACAGTCTTTTCATGGTACCATATTTAATAAATAGAGGCTTTAAATCTGCTTACTTCTCTTTTTGAACCTCCAACCCTTAGGACATACAACAAACATTTATTTGATACCCACTGTGTATCAGACACTGTTAGGCACAAGGAATATGGAAATTAATAAAAGCAACAACAGCAAAACCCCCATGGCTAACACTTACTGGGCTTCTACTTCATGTCAGCCATTCATGGAGGTCATATACACCCCAAACTACAACCCCCGAGTGGTAGATCTGTACTGGAAACACATGTGGCACACTGAGAACACCATGCACACAAGGGAGGGAAGGGAGGAGCAGGGTGAGATCTCAAGAAGAAATAGACACAGTCAGGGACAGATGGTGAGAAAGGATATTCCAGGGGGAACAGCATGTGCAAAGACTATTTGCATGGAAGCATACAGCAGCTTAGTCTATAGGTCACCTGAGACTCAGTTCAAGGAGAAGGATATTGGGAGACTTGGGAGGGAGCTAGGATAGTCTAGGGGTCCTCAAAGTTTTTAAACAGGGGTCTAGTTCACTGTCCCTCAGACCATTGGAGGGTCAGACTGCAGGCCCCGGGATGAGTCGGCTGCTAAGCAGGACAGGCAGTGGCAGCAAAAACACCTGGCAGGCCAGATAAATGTCCTAGGCAGGCTGCATGTGGCCCACAGGCTGTAGTTTGAGGACGCCTGGTCTCGGGAGTGTAGATTGCTCTGGGAGGCGGAGGGCACCACTCACTGATTTTCATGGAGAAGGCAGCCCTGTCCACCATCAGATTTGCATTTCTAATGAGCACCCCATCTACTGCAGTGTGGGGTAAGGATTGGAGCCAGAAGAAACCAGAGGTGGAGATTCTAAGCGAGACGGTGTTGCATGCCAACAGCTGGAATATGGCGAGTAACCTCAGTAGCAACGTTCACCCACTGAATTCAGTGCCAAGGAGCATATAATGGAAACACGTGAGATCCAACAGCCTGATGGTGCATCCGAGAAGGAATAAGTCACCTAAACCTTATTGTGTTGCTGTTCCCCAACTGGTAACAGGTCAGTGGTAAGAATAAGGACAAGAGACCAAAATTCTCAGTCCCTTTGGGCAGATAGTGCTGATAACATTTTCCCCTCTGTTTATCCCTCAGTATGAAGAGGGTATCACGGGGCCAGCATCAACAGTGGCCAGGGATATAACTCAGTATGAGAAAGTAGATGCCTTACAGTACCATGAAAGCAACTTGGATTACATATCTCTTTAGTCTCCAGTAGAATTTCAAGGTTTATAGAACAAAAGTTAGAATTGGCAGGAAATTCTGGGACTGCACAGCCCAAACTCTTCAAGGCGTGGCTGGGTACCTTCATCTCTACTATTCTCGTGCTCTTTGAATCCGAGCCCTCTGACAAAACCCTCCTCATGCGTGACCCATGATGTCCTCAGTGCCACTCCTACTCTTTCTGTGAATCCCACAGGGTTAACCATTCCCTCTTTATTGTCTGGCCTTTGTTTTTCTCATCTGTAAAATGGGATCACAGTTGTGCTCTGGACGGAATACACCTACCTGCTGCATAGGCTGGTTATTACTTGTCTACTCGATCTCAGATCCCTTCTCCATCCTTTCTTGACAAGTTTTCTGGAAGCATGACAGTGAATTTCTACCCCCAGTTCTGCTGGTTTGGAATAATGTCTCCTCTAGAGCTCCTCTATGGTTCTGGCTTCTGAATGTGCCCCTGGTCTCCGGGGTTTGGTGCACCACCTTTCCCTTCTGTTCCTCCAGGCCCCCATTGCTTCTCCCCTAGCTTGCCTCAATGTCCCTATTTGGCTTAATTCTTCCATCATGAATGCAACCAACTTCCATATTGGATCCCCCTTGCTTGAGATGCCTAGACAGATTTCTGCTTTCTGACTGGGTCCTAAAGGATATATCGGATGAAGAGAAAAAGAGAGAGGGAAAAGAACTAACATGGGGTGGCACCTGTGGCTCAAAGGAGTAAGGCGCTGGCCCCATATGCCAGAGGTGGCGGGTTCAAACCCAGCCCTAGCCAAAAACTGCAAAAAAAAAAAAAAAAGAACTAATATGAGGACAGTGTACTGCACATCAAGTCTGCCTCTGGTGTTAAATTCATAATTTCAATCGAGCATAGAGGTTAAGGTCACATGTTTTGTCAGAGAGCCCAGACTTCAGATCCCAGATCTGACACATACAATACAACCTCCTTCTCAGTTTCCACGTCCGTAAATTAGGGATGGGGATGATGTCTCAATGGAGAGTTGGAAGGATTAGAAACCATATGAATAAATTTAGCACAGAACCCAATACAGAGTACTCAGTGCTCGTGTTATTATTAACCGATACTAATAATCTAAACAAACCTGGAAAGCTGCCATTATTATTTCTCATAACACGGGAGGACGACAAGGTTCAGAGAGTGAGGCAACGCGGCTGAGGTCACAGTTAATAGAGAAGGGGACCAAGGGATGGTGGGATGACAGCTCTGATCCAAAGCCTTGGCTTACGCCCCTGTGTGAGTGGGGCTCACAGACAGAAATATACACTTGGAAACCGTGAAGGACATTACGAATAGACAGCCAGGAATAACTGGCTCCCTAATTTTTTGCATTTTTGCCAGGAGCAGAGTTTGGGAGGATCCAGAATGCGGCAAACCCTGTCCCATAGGGTGACTGACCTCTAGCACTCCAAGGACAGCAAGTGGGTGAGGGTCACGGAGGAGGCCGCACCCCTACTCCGCCAACCTGCTGGCAGGGGTGCAGTGTGGGTCTCACCTTCTCATTATTGCCCTGCTGAGGGGGTAAGGGCTAATGGGCTGTGGAGCCAGGGGGACAGTCTGCGGCTCTCTCCACCTAACCTGTGACCTCATCTGGGAGCACAGGGCCATTACCCACCCTCCAGACGACCAGCATTAAGATGCCCTCATTACTGGCCATGCAGATTGTTCCCGGCGATAATGAGTTGGCAAGAGAGGAAATCGTCCTGGGGGAACTTCCGAGAGCTAAGCCTTCACCCGGACATGAGTTCCTAACCTGCCGTTTTAAAACATTTCTCTCTCAATTGCTGGGAATAATTTTTTCAGGGGAAATCTGCCCCTTCTGTCTTTCTGCTTGGACCGTGCACTGAAAGGTGTAGCATCCAAACGCACTCACCTCTTCCTTCCCACCTGGTTCTCTCCCCATCCCTCTCTGCCTTCCTCTGTCTCCCTTCCTTTTTTCCCTTTGTTCTCCCGTTCCTTCACATAACATAGCAATGCAAGCTTTGGATCCACATATGTTGTGGGTCCAAATTTCAGGTCTGCCTCCCGGTAGCCAGGGCTTTGGGGCAAGCTGCTCAAACTTTTGGAGCTTCTGTTATTTATCTGTACATGGAGACTCAGATTCTCAGGATTTTAAGATTAAATGATCTCCTTATATAATGAGGCTTGTAAAGCACGCAGGCCCATAACGAGCACAGAATAAACGCAGGTGCCTTCCTGTGCCGGCAAAGTCTGTGAGGTGTGAAGTTCTGCGGTGGACACTTGGAAGACCAGGGAAGCCCACTTTCTTCTCTCGGGCCTTTTCCTGTTTGATACTGAAGAAATGGCTGGGAGTTTTGGATTGTCTTAAGCTAAATAAAGATAAATGCTTTGCCTAGTGTATATCAAATATCAAATGGGATACACTTCTTTCTAATTTCTAAAGCCAAGCAAATAGAGGCAAAGGATATCATAGCAAGTGAAACGTTCACATAGTCCAAACCCTTTACTTAGAGCAGGTGTCCTCAAACTATGGCCCGTGGGCCACATGCAGCCCACCTAGGACATTTATCCGGCCCACTGGGTGATTTTCCTGCTGCTGCCTGTCCTGCTTAGCAGCCGACTCATCCCGGGGCCTGCAGTCCAGCCCTCTAACGGTCTGAGGGACAGTGAACTGGCCCCCTGTTTAAAAAGTATGAGGACCCCTGACTAGGCTGACACCTTATCCTTCCCATAGGACATGTTTGCAGAGAGAACCTCTTTTTCTATACAGATTTTTTTCTTCCTATAGTAGAATTATAAAGTGCTTAAGTCCCTGTGAAACTAGAAAAGATGTGGCTAAAATACTGCGGCACATCATTACTTTTATTTGCATTTTTTAAATGACTAGTGTGGTTAAATATACTGCCATGTTAAATTTCAAGGCTCTGCTTGGTGATTTTAGCTGATCACTGTCCCACTCAGTATCTTGTCCTGTGGCCTCTCCTGCAGTGCAGTAGATAAGGAATCTTAGACCGACTGGGAGTTGAGTACCAGCTTTTTTACCCGTGCCAGGCACAGGTGCAAGGGATAAAGTGATGGGCACCCTCGGAGGTACATCCTAACTCCCATGGTGTCTAGATTCTATGGGCCGCTCTTTGCATGGAGAACTGACCTGGTTTGGTGAGGTCTAAAGCCCAGCTCTGCTGCTTACTGGCTGTGTGACCTGGGGCAAAGTTGTTTCATCTCTCTGGGCCTCGGAGTCTTTAGCTATAAAATAAGGACATTTTAGACAAACTCCAAGATCCCTCCTAATTTTTATCGTGATGTAATATTTGTGTAACAGTTATAAATTTTAGCTGTCCTGAAACTCTGTTTTATTATTTTACGGAATGAATTAAGCATGGCCGTTCGAGAGAAATATCTGTGGGCCATGAATTCAAGTCATATACATAATCTTAAATTTTCTAGTAGCCAGATTTAAATAAAAAGAAACAGGTGCAATTAATTTAAATAACATTTTCTTTTAACCTAACATATCCAAAATATTATCATTTCAACATAAGACAATAGCCACATTTTAGGGGTTCAATAGTCACGCAAGATTGGACAGGTATGGCATTGGGGGGCTAGTCTCTGCTGCTGCTGCCCTCTGGTGGATGTACACATGAGTGGCACCTCATAAAACGGGGTGGGTGCAAAGCAGGCCAGTGTAGACATCTAGCTAACCAACTATGATTACAGCACTTTTTCTCTTTTTCCACAACTAAAATACAGATAATAATTTTTATTTTTTATCTTTGAAAAAGAAAAACAAAAACTCAATCACTTGTTTATGGTAAAAAAAAAAAAAGCCACCTTTTATTTACTAATGATCCTATTCAATCTAGCCCTAGCAGAAGGCATGAAAGACCTCACGCAATTCTGTACAATGTGAGAAACACAGACTCTTCTCCCACACTCTCCCAGGCCAGGGACTTAACTAGGTCATCCCTCTGTCCAAGTTAAAGGTCCAGCTGATAAATGTTTATCTGGTGTCCAGAACAACAACAAAAAAGAAGCATAAGAACCCTGAACTCTTTTCACACACCTTTGCAATGATAATTATGCTCAGTCATTGAGTAACCACGCTGAGAAGCTCTGTCATCAGGGAGAGAACTGGTTGCGTCTGCTGTAATCTGACTCTTTGCGAAGTGGTACCAAGTATATGACTTAGATGGTGACCTGCTAGTCAGCAGAATATTTGATTTGTAAAGAAAGACACCATGCATTTTTGTGTTAGACTTGAGTCTTTGTTTTGAGACAGAGGCTCAAGCTGTCCCCCTGGGTAGCCAATTCCTGGACTCAAGCAATTCTCCTGCCTCCGCCTCCCATGTAGCTGGGACTACAGGCACCTGCCACAACACCTGGCTATTTTTTGGTTACAGCCATCATTGTTGTTTGGTGGGCCCAGGCTGGATTTGAACCCACCAGCTCAGGTGTATGTGGCTGACGCCTTAGCTGCTTGAGCCGTAGGCGCCGAGCCTAGACTTGAGTCTTAAATAGGTCATTTGCAAGGTGATCTGTAGTTTGAAATTTAATCTCACTAGACTTCAGTCTCCTTCTTTGAAAAGTGGGAATAATGACTCATTTTGCAGGATACTCTTAGTCATAAATGATTGTTACTTATTCAATAGGTATTTATTGAGTGCTCAGTATGTGCCATGCCAGGGTATAGATACACATATACACACACAGCCATAAAGAAAATAGAATCTACCTCTTCTTCATGGAAATTTTAGCCTGATGTAGAAACAAATGTTTGAAAAAAGCATTAGTCTCTGAAAAGAGAGCATGCAGAACCAAGGGAAGCAGGAGGTTGGGAGCTTTGTGGAGTGGGTCTCAAGCAGGTTGCCTTGAAGTGCAGAGAAGTATAGAGGGCAGACGGGACAGTGTTCTAAGCAGACAGAACAGCGTGTGCAAAGGCCCCGAGCTAAGAGAAAGCATGATTACCTAAGGATCTAAAAGCAGCTCAGTTGAGAGCAATGAAGCTGTAGCTTAGTGGGATCAGGTCCAACAGGCTGTCGTGAAGGTTTAATTCTACATTTGGAGGGCACAGGGCTATTGGTAGATATTAAGCAGGAGAGAGACATCATTGTACTTCTTTTATAAATATTTCTGGCTACAGAGTAAGACATGGGTGCAGTTATGATGGGAAGAACAAAACGGGTGCTACAGAATGAATACAGGGGAAATATGATGGGGTTTGGGACTAGGCATGTAGTAGTGTGATGACGAGAAGGGAGTCAGATCAAGCGACATGTAGGTGGAACGAGAGATTGGACAGATTGCTTTCCTTATGAGTTGCACAGTGGCACACACTGGCAGGTTCTCACTGGTGCTGACTTTCCTCAGTAGCATAGTTCATCCCGCAGATACTTACTGAGGCTCTACCACATGGCACATACTGTTCAAGGTACTGAGATGCCACAGTGTCTTGGGCCATTTTGTGTCACTATAAAGGAAGACCTGAGGTTGGGGAACTTATTAAGAAATAAGGTTTATTTAGCTCACAGTCCTGCAACTGCACCAGAAGCACAGGGCCAGCACTGACATCTGCTGAGGGTCTCAAACTGCTTTCACTGATGGCAGAAGGTGAAGGAGAGACAGTGTGTGCAGAGACCACATGGAGAGAGAAAAGAGAGAAGAGGGAGAAGAGGGAGAGGAGGGGAGAGAAGGAGAGGAGAGAAGAGAGAAGAGGGGAGGGGAGGG
>CAUYQV010183279.1:0-17975 GCA_963574575.1 Galagoides demidoff
CAATGATGGCTGCAACCAAAAAATGGCCGGGCATTGTGGTGGGCGCCTGTGGTCCCAGCTACTTGGGAGGCAGAGGCAGGAGACTCGCTTGAGCCCAGGCATTGGAGGTTGCTATGAGCTGTGATGCCATGGCACTCTACCCAGGGGGATAGCTTGAGGCTCCGTCTCAAAACAAAAACAAAAACAAAAACAAAAAAACCCCAAAATACTCACAGATATGTGCACCCTTCACATGCAGGGTTGTTCGTTTTGTCATGTCCATTGAAAGCAGATTTGTTAAATAAATTATGGTACATTCAATGAAATACTATGCAGCCTTTAAAGAGAATAGGTGGATTTTCACATATTCAAGTTAATAAATTCCAATGTGTGAAGGATATTTTATAGCAAACTTTATTTCTTTGAGACAGAGTTTCACTTGCTCTGGGTAGAGTGCCAGTGCATCAGCCTAGCTCACAGCAACCTCAAACTCTTGGGCTCAAGTGATCCTCTTGCCTCAGCCTCCTGAATAGTTGGGACTACATGTGTCTGACACAAGCCCCAGCTAATTTTTTTCTTATTTTTAGTAGAGATGGGGTCTCACTCTTGTTCAGTTTGGTCTTAAACCCCTGCACTCAAGCAAACCACCTGCTTCTCCCTCCTAGAGTTCTGGGATTACAGGTGTGAGCAACCACATCAGGCCTTATAGCAAACTTTTAAGAAAGGTTTTCCCTGAGTTGGGGAAAGCATGATTTTTAAAAAATGTTTTATAATAATATACCAAGATATAATAGGATTACTTCCATATTTGAAAAACAAAAAGGTATCTGCAAGGCACTGACAGGATTTTGGTGACTGAACATGAGAGCAGGTGAAAGGGACTAAAAGATGGTTGGGGTCTCTGGCTAGAGGGTCTCAGGGCATGGCCACTGGTACAGGGGATGGAAGGATGTGAGGTATGGGAGTGCGGACAGCCCTGGTTTGAGGTGTTATCCCTTGAGGGAGATGTTGAGGGTCCTTGGGTGCCACAACAAGGGTCTCTGTGTAGCTGGCAGACAACCTAGAGAATCGGGCCTCAGTGTAGACTACTGGAAGAAAAATTTGGTACTGAGGACAAATTTCATTATGTTGCCCAAGCCCCATGAACCCTGATGCTAGGGGCAGTTTTTGAAAGATATTGGCATAGCATTCAAGGGCTGAGTATAAGAGCCTGTGGAGGTGAGTTGAGGATTGGGAGTAACTCAGTTTCCCTCATGGATGGCTTCTGCAAAAACCATACATATAGCAGTGGCTGCCCTTGCCTGCTCAGAGGCGACTTCACCAATTCTAGGCTATCTTACTACTGGCTGGATTTCCAATAATTCTTATTTTCCCTTCCTGTAGCTGTAACCAGCCTAAGGAATGGCACTGATATAAAAAATACAGCTACTACTGCTAAGGCCCAACATTTGAGCTCAGAGTCGAAAGAAAAAACATCAGCACCAAAATCAGGTAACTGCTTCTATTTACCAAATTCCTACTTTTACCAGTGGAGCAGTTAAATCTGCACAGTCACTCCTTAGTACAGGGCATTTGAGACCTTTCTGTGAAAGACAGCATGGAATGAAGATGAGGATCTAGTCTAAGCTTCATGACTATTATGAAAGCTTGGGGGGCAAATTTCTGAATCTCTATTTGTCACGTGCAAAAGGGGTATAGTAAAAACTACTCCCCCATCACAGGGTTGTCATGAGTACCCAGTGAGATAATTGTACAAAGATACTTTATAAACTAGAAAATGCTATGCAAATCTAAAGTAGTCCTATAATGAGCTTGTAGTTCCTGTGATGAAGTGGCTCATGGCTGGAAAAGGAGCTTATTTATATGTCCAGAGAACCTGTTTAGAGTTTTCTGGGAGAAAAGAGCCAAAAGAGAGGTGACTATTTCCAGCATGCTATGGAGTAACTATTTTCTAGATTAAAAAGGAGAAAAATAGGCTTGGCGCCTGTGGCTCAATCGGCTAAGGCGCCAGCCATGTACACCCAAGTTGGTGGGTTCGAATCCAGCCCGGGCCCACCAAACAACAATGACGGCTGCAACCAAAAAATAGCTGGGCATTGTGGCGGGCGCCTGTGGTCCCAGCTACTTGGGAGGTGAAGGCAGGAGAGACTCGCTTGAGCCCAGGAGTTGGAGATTGCTGTGAGCTGAGATGCCATGGTACTCTACCCAGGGGTACAGCTTGAGGCTCCTGTCTTAAAAAAAAAAAAAAAGGAGAAAAATACTGAGGAAGTAGAAAACAACTGCCTGATGAGTGGCTGTGGGAGAACCAGGACTATCTCAGAACACAGGACTTTTCTTTTTCAGCCACTAATTGGTTGGTCCTGTTCAGTTTCTTTTGAAATCCTGTCTCCATGTAGTATTTATGGTGTGCAGTGGGTAGGTACTCTCAACTGCTAAGAACTTGACGTTCTCAAATGGCAAGAGGACAATTTCCCCCTGAACCAGGTGGCATTTTCTTTTTCAGGATACCCCTTTGGAATCCTGAAAGCTGATTTTATCATCCCTACTCAGATGGACCCAGAAGAGATGAAAGACCAATTTTTGAGAGAGGTAAGACTTCTGCCCATTTTGAATTTTTATCAGTCAGATGACTTGACATGACAATTATCAAAACCAACATAATGAGAGAATAACTTTGGGAAATTACTTCATTTTGTTTTCATTGCCACCACTGTGGCTTATGGGTGAAAGGTTAGTTATATGCTAGCATCTTTTTCTTACCGTCTTCAACATTTTGCCCTAAGCTTTTTTTTTTTGGCCAGGGCTGGGATGGAACCCGCCACCTCTGGCATATGGGGCTGGCGCCCTACTCCTTTGAGCCATAGGTGCTGCCCTTTGCCCTGTTTTAAAAATTTTTTAAAAATCAAGACAGCATAGTCAGAAGGATCTGAGTTTGGATCTTGGCTTTGCACTTATTCACTGTGTAGACCAGCCAAGTAACTTAGTCCTTCTGAGTCTAATTTCCTCATGAAATAGAAAGAATAATAATAGTACCTAACTCATATGGGTTAGTGTCATATGATTGAATGATAAATTCCATGTAAAGTGCCTAGCAAATTGTCTGACATGGTACTCAATAAACATTAGCTGTTCTTATTTGAACACTGTTATTGTAGTGTTTTGAATATACATTTATTCCAGACTTATTTTTTATCGGTCCTTTTAAAGTTTTATGCCATGGGAGATTTTAAAGAGGAAGAATTTTTCCTAAATATTGAGAGAAATGCCTCAAGCTGATTTTTGAACATAGCTTACGGAGCATTTGTCAGTTATATCAGATAATAATCACAGGATGTCAAAGGTATCCTGTGACAGAACATCTAGCAAAAATCATCATTTTACAGATAAGGAAACAGATTGGCATTTACCTCATTGCAATTTATTCAAAGACCAAACAATATTGCCCAAGCAATTCATTCTAGAAATTCACAAAATCAAGTTTCTAGAAGGAGACCAGGAGTGTGTGTATATATAATACATACATACATACATACATACATACATACATATATATATACACACACACACATTTTTTGCTAGAAGAAGAAAGGTAGTATATAATTTAAAAATTATATGAAAATATAGAATATGCTGTAATTTGGCTGGGGGTAGTGGCTCACACCTGTAATTCTAGCTCTTTGGGAGGTCCAGGTGGGAGGATTGCTTGAGCTCAGGAGTTCGAGACCAGCCTGAGCAAGAGTGAGGCCCCATCTCTAAAAATAGCTGGGCCTGTGCTCATCGACTTATGAATGGATTAACAAACTGTGGTAGATGTGCACCATGGAATACTATGCAGCCATAAAAAGATGGAGACTTCATATCTTTTATGTTTACCTGGATGGAGCTAGCACATATTCTTTTTAGTAAAGTATCTCAAGAAAGGGGAAAAAAAAAGTATCCAATGACTTAATACTACTATGAAATCAATATATAACCACCTACACACTCATATGAATGGCAAAACATAACTATAGTCCAGAAAGTAGAAGGGAAGAGGAGAGAGAGGGGACGGGAGGGGAGATATGAGAGGAGGAAGGGTATTTGGGGGAATCTCACCTAATGTGCATGATGCAATGGTATGTTTCAAAACTATTAAGAAATGAGTATAATTGTGATGGATTTGTTCCTTAGTTCAATGTAAGAATTTTACATTGCATATTAAAGTAGTACCCGGAACCCCATAAATGCATCAATGTACAAAGTTATGATTTAATAAAAAATAATTAAAAAAAATAGCTGGGTGTGGTGCTAGAGTAGAATTAACTGGTCACAATCGCATTTCCCCCCCTTCAATACATCTCATGACTTCTTTCATAACAACTTTTTTTGTATTAATATTTAGTGGCTTATATGTTTATTTCCTCTCCTAGACACCTTGGGAACAGTGGCAAGGTCTAGTTCATTTTCAGATTATCTGACACTAAGCACTATTCCAGGCACCCAGCACTAAAGACATATTTAATGAATAAACAAAAGTTGGTTTTGGGGTTCGGCACCCATAGCACAGTGGTTATGATGCCAGCCACATACACGGAGGCTGGCAGGTTCAAATCCAGGCCCAGGTCAGCTAAACAACGACAACTGCAACAAAAAATAGCTGGGAGTGGCAGGTGCCTATAGTCCCAGCTACTTGGCAGGCTGAGGCAAGAGAATCACTTAAGCCTAAGAGTTGGAGGTTGCTGTGAGCTGTGATGCCATTGCACCCTACTGAGGGTGACATACTGAAACTCTGTTTCAAAAAAAAGAAAACAAAATTTGGTTTTGGCAGAAGAGAAAAATAGCTGGGCACTGCAGTGGGCACCTGTATTAGCTACTTGGGAGGTTGTGGCAAGGGGATTGCTTGAGCCCCAGAGTTTGAGGTTGCTGTGGGCTCTGATGCCACAGCACTCTACTGAGGGTGATAAAGTAAAACTCTGTCTTTTTTTTTAAAAAAGAGTAAGCTGTAATTTCATAGAGTCAATTGAACCTTACAAAATGCTCATAATTTTGGAAGAATCATTGTGAGGGAATTGGAGAGTTTGTAGTGTTTTGCTATTAAAGGAACAAGTACAACTAATACAATTCTGTAACTGATAAATTTCAAGTAATAAAACTGCAGTATTGAGTATATATCTACAAAAGTTAAGGACCTTTTTTTCTGGGTGGAGGGAAACTAAGAAAGTCTGAGTTCTAGTCTCTGTTTATTCCTTAAAAGTCAAAGGTAGATAATTGGTTCTAGCTTGGACCCTCTGGCATTCTTTGGGGAGTGTACTCATTTCAGCTTCTCAGACCAAACTGAAAGCCATCTACCTACCTTCTGTTTGTTTTGTTTATTTATTTGAGAGTCTCACTTTGTCACTCTTGGTAGACTGCCGTGGTATAGCATAGATCACAGCAACCTCCAACTGTTGGGCTCAAGTGATTCTCTTGCTTCAGCCTCCAAAGTAGCTAGGACTATAGGCGCCTGCCAGCTATTTTTAGAAACAAGGTTTTGCTATTGCTCAGGCTGGTCTTAAACTTGTGAGCTTAGGCAATCCACCTGCCTTGGCCTCCCAGAGTGCTAGGATTACAGGCGTGAGCCACTGTGCCCGGCCCTCTATCTTGTTTTAAATTGAACTCAATAGGGAAGGAAACAGGGGTTAAAATGGGGAATTTTGTCTTCTGGTCAGCTTTGTTGGAATGTATCTATTCCATAAATGGAATTCTCATGTTAATGGAGAGAATTTCTACCTCATAGATTTTAAGGATGGGACAAGTGTGTGTGTGCTAAGGCCTAATGTATAATGTTGGTTCTAGCAGCATTTAAATTATAAACAGAAGGTAAGGGAATACCTATAGCCAATTTATCCAAGTTTCAGGAATGGGGACAGAAAAGATTTTAAAAGACACCCACTCACAGTGCTCAAGGTTTAATGTGGACTAGTGATTCTTAACCCTGGCTCTTCTGAATCCTCTGTCAAGGTTTAAAAAACAAACAAGCAAAAAATCCTCCCTACCCCCAACAACAGCCTTGCCCTAATCCTCAGAAAGATTCTATTTAATTTTTCAGTAGTGGAGCTCAGGAGGCATGACTACTTTGGGGAAAAAAAAAATATTCCCCAGTGATTCTGAAGAATAGTCAGGGTTAGGAACCACTGATTTAGTCATCTGCTTTATTCTTCTTTGTCATTAAACTTTTTTTCCGCTAACAAAATTGATTACATATTTTCCTATTGGTGAAGATGCTAGTGACAAGTCAGGCAGCTGGATGGGGGCTAAAAATAATTGAAAGGCCATGGATATACATAAAACGTATATGAGCAGGTAGTTCAGGGCTGAGAGAACTATAAGGTAACAAGATAGCATCAATAATTCCTCTCTTTTTGATGTTTCAGGTCTATGACGTCTTAAAGCTTACTTTAGGTCATGAGCAATTCACACTGACGTGGATCAGCTTTGAAGTGAACAACAAGTCGTACACACCTATTGATCTGTAGTTTCCTTTTCATGTAATCTTCTTGGGATTTTGAGTGAATTTTATTTTTTTTAGTTCCTAGTAGAGCAGGATTACAAAGAATTTGAGATATACCCTGAGTAACAGACCTGCAACTAACACAAAAGAAAACTTTGGATTATATAGAATGAAACGGATAAGCAGGAGAAGATGGCCATATTTGGTAATAATAACCTTGAGAATGATAAACAAAATTGGAATTCAATAGAAAACCTGAACCAAACAACAAAAATCCTGAAAATAAACCCCATTAATCTAACTGGGGGATTAAGAGAGGATCGTAGTGATCTAGGAAGCTAAGTGAGGGTACACTTCTAAATAATCCAGAGGAAAGTTTCTTTACCAGTCCCAAGCTATTAAAGAGATTTTAATTTTTCAAAATGAGGAGCACTTTTAGCGTTTTATCACAATATAACATATATTAATGTTAGTTATCTGTCCTACTATTAAGGCTTATTTACCTGAAAGTTGGGAATTTCTAAGACACATTGGTCTCAGTGTTAAAATATACAATCTTCCGAATAATGATCTTGTATACATTTTCTTTTCTTGTTTTTCTCCAAGTGTCCTAAGCACCCTGATACATGCTAGAAGACAGTAATATGTCAAATACAGTAGCAACTTCAGTCTGAAATGTTTAAAGTTAAAGTTTATTTGTATTCTTTGTAGGAATATCAATAAAAGACCTCAAACGTATCTATATCTGTACATGTACAAGAACCTTCAAAAATTATTCACAGAACAAAAATAAATCTTCTTTAGAACAAACCCAGGTAATGAAATGTGGATATGGATCTCACATATGGAACAATCTAAGTGCTACTAGCACAAAAATATGGCTTTAAAAATAAAATAAAATCTTGGGTATTGTTTTTCTAAGGTGTATTTCTCTTTCTTGAAATAAAAAATAAATTATTTAGAGCTATCATTGTAAAATAGTCATGTGTGTTAGCACACTCTTATTAAGGCCCTGGAGATGAAAAACAAAATCAAATTTAGAAGGTAAATTCCTCACAGGCGTGATTCAGGTTAATATGCTGCTGTCTGCTTAAGTTAATTTTAATATAACTAGGAAATGTCCAAGCACCAGTTAAAATTTAACCTAATTTACTATTTAACTTTTCTGCACGATAGTGGTCATTGAGTCAATATTTAACCTTTCTGTGAAATGAGAATTGAAATTTTTCCCATGGAAGTTTGGAAATGACATACGCATACTTATACATAAATATCTGTACCCCCACACAGACGATGGAGATGATTTTCTGCAGAAATCTCTCTATAACAATAGGTAAATCTGGTTTTAAGTCTCAAACTTACACAGGGAACAATGAGGGCATTAGAATGAAAAATAACAAAGGAGTAGGAAATTAAAATGTATGCTGAAATGAGCAAAAACTACCACTTTCCTTTCCTTGGGTGATTCACTGCATTTGCCAAGTGCCTCTCAGTTGGCTCCTCAAACACCTGAGGGTTAACTGATCAGGAACCAATCCTACTCTCTGATCAGTGAGAGTCAACTCTCCTTCTGTGACTCCCCATGGTATCAATAGACAATGTCACACCAAGTCAATTTCAAGTCACTTTAACTTACATATATATTGAAGACATATAGTACATTTTAAAGTGGATAGAATAACTGTTATAAAATCTAACAAATGAGAGCATAAAATCTAAACAGCTCAAATGTTTGGGAATCCTGCTTAATAAAATGGATTATCATTAGAAAAAGGAACCTCTAGGAATTGTGTTTGGTGTGGGTGTGCATGTACTGTGTATAGAAACTGCCTTTCTATGTATCTGTGTATTTTAGGAGTGGGAAAGGGATATAAATATTGTTTCCTTGAACTTTTGGACTACTGAGAAGCTTGCTATGCATTAGTACCTTTCTGAACCATGTATCTTTCTTAGGTTTTTTAAACTCCTTATAAGATATTTATTCTATCTCATGCAAATTTCATCACTTTTGTCCTTCCTAAGTTTAAGAGAATTCATAATTGGGTCATGACAACAAGAATGCTTCTAGAATTAAAAATCACTCAAACATAAAAAGAGATTCTTTTAAAAATTTAACACCCCAACATTTCCTGCTTTTAATAAACTAATAAAATAAATCCTTTCAACTGACATACTGATAAAAAACAAAGTTTCCCAAATTCTTGACCCCCAGGTAAGGGGCGGGAAGGCAACTATTTATTGCTGGGGCAAGAAGGGGATTTCACTACTATAGTTGAAAAAGGGAAGGGAATGAAGAAAAAAGCCTTTTTGGCTTTCTACAGTCTATAAAAGAAGGTGGCCTCTAACAGTGTAGCTGAAAAATGCACCAGGGCTTGTAAATGGGCTCTTGGCCCAGCTACCAGTCTAGTCTGGTGTTAAGCATGGGTGGGACCCAGGGTCAGATGGAGTAGAATGATGGGACTGAGGAAATGGGACTTCTTCTGCAAACTCAGTCCCATCACCAACCTTCTCAGGAATTCCAAACCAGAGATAACTAGAAGATCTAAACCTAGGAAGAAGATAGAATAAATTCTAATGCAAACTTACTTGACAATTGTCTTGCTCTGGGACCTCTAAAAAAGAACTCGGCTCCCAATCTGGTATAACTTTGAGGATACAATAAAAGCCAGTGGTATAGGAATCACTCACACAGACCCATAAACAAAGGCCATGGATAGACTAAGATCTACTTCTAAAGGCAAGCTCACTCATTCTCAAGGCCATATAGTTAATACTTATAGCAGCCTTAGCCAAAAAATCTTACTTTTTCTTTCACTATCCAATACCATCACAGAGAAAAGTGGAAGCAGATCAATCAAAGAACACTAATTCTGACCAACTTGACACTAAGTGAAAAAAACAAAAAGCTAAAGCTACAGCAACACGATTACCTCATTTCATCACATTTCCCTTACACTGCCCTAGACCCAAACAGTATCTTGGTGATAATACTTAGAATATAGTTAAGTACTCAAGTGCTTGTTATAGTTACCTAGTTATAATCGTCCCTCTGGCATAGCTTTTATTGCAGAGACTCAGGGAATATGATGACCTGATACTGCCATCTCCCATACTTTAAAAAAATCATTTGCAGTTAAGTTCTATAGATTGCAGCATTCTCTTAAGAAATATAAAAATATTTGGATAGGAATAGATTCAAAGGACAATCTAACATCTGGCAACAACTCTGAACTTTTAGCTTACTTCTAACCCTTTTATTATTATTATTAATTTTTTTTCCATTTAAGACAATCTAAGAGTAGAGGGCTGCATAATTTGCCCAAATGTTTTGGGTATTTAATCTTCCAATGCAGACAGCCCTCTAAAGAGCTCCCACGATGCTTATAGGATATTTTGTATCTATCCAAAACACATTTGATTTTTTGTGTCTCCTCTCAGTTCTCACAATAGAAAATTTTATCAGCCCTCTCTAATCCACAAACAACATTTGAGAGCTTCTAAACCAAAATGCAAGACATCACCTATGTTACACGCTTAAGGCCACTGAAAATGACAGTTCTTTTAGCAGGTTTTCTGTGGCACAATGGAAGGTTTTGCAAAGAATGAATTAAACACAGCTAGACCTGAGACTAGATCAGAGGGCAACTACTTAAGAATCGGGAACCTCTTTTTCCTATTAAAATAAGCGATTTTGACTTCAGTGTTGCCTCAGCTTGAAGGAAAGATGCAAGAATTTGTAAAACAACTACCAACAGTCCAGAAAAGATATAAGTGACAAAACAGCTTGGCATAAAGCCTGCAGATCAAATAAACACAATCAGAAGCTCCTATGTTAGATCTTTGTCTGGCAGAAACAGGGACTCTTAAGAAAGAGACTGTTTAAAAGGTTGTGGGTTATGGGGCCATGATTGCTGAAATATAAGTCAATGCAAACCTGAGTGAGGGCAGAGATCAAGAGGTTGGAATGCAAGCCCAAGACTGGGTGAAAAGAAGGTCTGGCGTCTGTCTAGGCTTCACTCAAAAGCGGGGACTATCCACATTCTCTTGTAAATATTCTGTTATATAGAAACACTCATTCCATGCACATGACTCCCTCAGGTCTTTTTTTCCCTCTCCCTTTCCTTTAAAGAAAAAAAAAATTCCTTAATGTTTATAATTTAAAATAAACATCAACTTGAGAAACATTGTTACTGTCTCAATATAAAACAAACAACGGCTTAGATCTTGCTTAAAGAGATTCAAGACCCTTTTAACATTTTATCTGACAGCATAGAAGGCATGAGATTTTCCTACTTGTGCACTTATATGTACATATGTGTGAATATATATGTATATATATTTGTATATGTAATATCTATTTAACATGTAACATTCCATATTTCTGGTAATCAAGGTTGCATTCAAGATGACATTTCACACCTTGGAAAAAAGGAAATAAATAAGATTCCATGACTTTTCCTGTCCTATAACAAAGCTATGGTTGACAGATGTTGAAAGTAGGTCATTATTGCCAGATCTACCAGGAGGATGGGAATAACAATCGGAATGTACCATCTCGACACTTTGTTTTCATAATAATCACTTTTAAGATAATGATGTCAGATTAGGATTTCCTTTCTAAATTTTACTGAGGAGATGGGGAAGAAACAATTTAAAAGTTAAAGTTGGAGATAAAACTGCCCTGCCCATACATTTGCTAGTATACTGGATACAGCCTTATTCCAAACAAAAATTATAACTTAACAGAAAGAAATTTTTAATAGGAAATATTCAGAGATTCCTGTGATGGTATGGTTAGCCCTTTTCTGTATGGAAGAAAGGGTGTTTATTTCAGATGGCTTATGGACAGCATATTTGAATAACCTCTCCAGGAGAGAGTAAACCCTGTTAGTGATGACTGCTCCCACCATAGGGAGAAAAAAGCAGTGGATGTGTGAAGACGAAAATGGTATGTAGAGACACAAATATTTATAGTTTTGTAAACTCTAAAAGAGGAAAGAGAACGTCCTTTATTACAACTGGAAGTTTTTAAAAAGCCCCCTATCTAAAACAGAAAATTCCTATCTGCTATAGATAGAGGAAATAAACATATTGACAGGAGTTTAATAGAAATCACTCCTAGAAGTCCAGTTTTGATACAACAGCTTTTATCTGTATTCTTTGAAATCATGAATCCCCAAATCAGATTACCTGTCTAACCAGAACCAGTCTTGGCTGACCAGTAGAATGAGTTATTGTTTTGTGTGGATCTTGGTATTTGTATGTTTTCCTAACATACAAAAGGGGGCCAGATAAGGTCTTTAAACTGGTATATGAATCCCTGAAAAATTCATTCTGACAATATCCTATTGCATTCCATGTGCTTCTATCAGACAGACACTCTACCTACTGAACCCATAGGCTCATTTCTCACTCACACATACTTCCTACTTTTCCTCCTCTAACAACTGCAGTGCTTTCAACAAGAGACAAACAATAATAAAAATAGCAATAATCAAAAAGGTAATCTACATTATTAACTTCCTTTTGGTATATTACAGTGGTATTTTCTGTACATGGCCCAGAACTAAGTTCCCTATGTACATAGAGATGAGGCGGGAAAGCATCGACCTTGGACGTCGTCGCCTTATGCCCTGAAAGACAAGGTTCCTTTTCTTCATTCAAGAGTTTCTTACCACATTGCCATTGTGAAGTAGCAACATTCTGTAAACCTGGAGGGGCTGGGTAAAGGACTGGGATAGGAGAGCAGGTCAGTTTCGTTCTGTCTCCTTCCATAGTCTGTCTGTTCGCAAAGCCCATCAGCAGCTGCTGTTTTTAAATTCACCATTCTCCGTGATGGAAAGCTTGGTGGGATTGGTGGGGGAGATGCCATTGCGGACCTGCATGCTGTACCGCTCCTTCACTTGGGTCAGTGCGCTCATCAGTCTGGTGTTGGCTGAATCCAGGGACACGATCCGCTTTTCCTACAATACACCAATCATGGCTTTATTCAGTCTATGTGCAGGGAATAATACTCTCTAGTTACTGGATGACTAGTTCAATACTTTCTCTCAAACAGCAGAATGCATGGTGCTTCCCGGACAAATGGAACGTCTCTGCCTCTTTCTGCATACTGGTCAGGTTCAGCTTTCCCTGAGCCCAGTGGTCTCCATTTATTTTCTCTATTTTTTCTTTTCAGCATAGCAGGACTTGTTATTAACAATCTCTTGGGACATTAGGATGGCATGTAAAAATGACACCATGTGTTAACTTCAAACTATGCAACAGAGGTGTCAAGCTGCCTTACTAAATGCGTTTGGTTAAAATTGAAACATGAAAATCAGGTGGCAAAGAAAGAAGCACCAGAGGTTTCATTTCACAGAGGAGAAGTGCATGTGATCTATGGGTTCTTAGCCCCAAAAGAGGGGTCATCAGTCATACTGGTAAAGAATTCACATTGCGCTCAAAATTAAAACAATACATGGTGGCAGTTTAGAGTCACCAACAAGGTGAGGATGCAACAGCAAGAGGGGGGAAAAGCAGCCCAAAAGCTCAGACCAAGGAGTTATCTGAATAAGGGAAGGGAGATGTGACCAGAAGGGGGTTGCCATAAACATAACACATGACAACAAACAGAGAACACAGGCTCCTAGACTCATTCCAGCTCAGAGTTACTCCAGGAAAGCTGCCCAGAAGATTACTTTCATTTTACTTTTGAATCTTTGAAAAAAAAAATAATGCTTTAGAACCAATATTTGGAACCAAGGATTGTTGAATACACACACATACACACAAAACCAATGGGGAAAAAGGAGGGGGGAAAATTTAAAGGACCATCTAATTTTTTAAAAAATCACTCTATCAGGCTTGGCACCTGTAGCTCAGTGGTTACAGCATCAGCCACGTGCACTGGGGCTGGCGGGTTTGAACCCAGCCTGGGCCTGGTAAACAACAATGACAACTACAACAACAACAAAATAGCCGGGCGTTGTGGTGGGCACCTGTAGCCCCAGCTATTTGGGAGTCTGAAGCAAGAGAATTGCTTAAGCCCAAAAGTTTGAGGTAGCTATGAGCTGTGACGCCATGACACTCTATTGAGGGCAACATAGTGAGACTGTGTCTCAAAAAATAAAAATAATAATAATAAATCACTCCATCAAAACATTATCAATCTCACAAAAATTCAGAGACATCCTAATCTTAGCTTCAGCATCTAGGTAAATCATTTCAGAATCTTTTCAACATGAATTCCATATTTTTCCGAAAAAAAGTTAATGCAGAGAGGGACAGTCTTTACCTACACCCATGAAGTTAAAAAGAAAATAGCACATGTGGAACAACCCCAAAGCCAGAAGCTTTCCTACCCTAGGAGTTTTTAAATTTATCCAGGGAAAAGCATGGTACAGTTCAGTCATGGCAAGGTTCAGAGAGGAAGCAAGAGGGCTGAGGATTGGTGCTGCTCCTTGCCATTAAAGGAGAAGCTGTGCAGGGCTGCCTACTCTGTAGAGAGACACGTGCTGCCAGGAGCATGCAGAGTAAAGACCACTGCCCGGGGTTATAATCTAAGTAAAACCCTATACAGAGGGTGCAAAAATATGTTATACACATTTAAAAAAGGAAAAACTGTATTAAAACTGTAATACTAAATATATCAGTAACAAAAGATGAATACAAGTCATATTTGAGCACCACTTCTAATACTCATGACTTGAATATTACAATTTTAATATAGCTTTTTTCCTTTCTTAAAATGTGTACACATTTTTTAGCACCTTCTCTACAACCATGGCATCACATAATGCTTTCCTTTAATTGCTTACTTTTGGGTTGGGGGCAGGATCTATATGGCAGCAGTGCTGGCAGTCATGGTTTGAAAAGTATGAATAAAACTCTAGCTCATGTTTGTTATTATTACTTAAAAAACAATCCTCCTTTCCCTGATGAACTCATTTGGTAAGATATATAAAATCAGCATTAACTAACCACTAATATAGTGTAAGATGCTTTTCATCTTGGGAAAGTAATTCATTTCAAAGATACATGAAACTCAAAGAAATATCTGCAAGGCTTTTTAATAATAATAATATTTTGAAAAAATTATAGCCAATGGAGTTTACTGGGATAATAGGTATAGGTCTTTTAAAATCCAACAGGACTGGCCAATGGTTACCAGAAAACAAGAGGTAGGAGCCAACCATGATATTGTCCCCAGAATGATCTCTAAATAGAATAACCGATAATTTCTTGAACAATTAAAGAAGAAAAGATATTTCCAAATTGGATAAATTATAAGGCTCTAATACTAATAAAAGCGGATTCTCCAGGGTTTATCTAAACAAATACAGTCATTCACAAAAAACTAGTTGATTCTTAAAGTGTCAAAAAGGCAATGAATGATTGTAATTGCTTATTGCCTACAAAGGTAACAACTAAAGCCAAGCGATCCCCTTATTAAACACTGAAAGTTTCCACATGCAAAAACTCCCTCTGTAATTTCCTTCCACTCCAACCTCTCAAACTAAAACAAAAGCAAAAGAAAAAAAATCAAATAGGGACTTTGAGAGTCAAGGTGTCAGATGCTCTGACATTTTGAATCTGCCTGGATTAGAAGGCAAAATGATGTAGTTTATGCCTGACAGGAAGGATTTCACATGGGGAGTTGTAGGAGCTGGAATGTGTAGGAGGCCAGTGCACTGGACCAGGGCTGGGAACTGCTCAGCTACAGAATGGACGGGGTTTACTTGCCTGTTTGAATAATCTCATCTCCATTTATGACCTGTAATTTAACACAGTGGAGATATCACTTGTAACAGTAACTAGGCAGCTGCTTTGCTTCTCATAGGAGGAAGCCCTTCTCTGTTCTCCATTTGAGTCACATGGAGAGATCCAGGGAACCACAGTGTCTCCTCATGCTTGAGGGTGAAAGGTATAACATTCCCATGTCTGATATTTAAGAAACGGTTCCTTAGTACCATGATTAGGATCCCCAAGTCCAAGCTACAATGTCCAGGATAGGTAATTCTGCTGCTCACCAATGGAGTGGTAATCCCTTTGTAATAAGAAAGTGGCTGAGGCAGGCCTCTGCCTTGTAGCATGACATGACTCAAGGAGAGGGAAAAGTTTAATTCAGGGATAAACTTTTTCTGTGGGAACACAGGGCTGCTAAGAGATGAAAACCAGTTCACTGGGTTGTGGATTAGTGTTTTGGGAACTTTAGTATAAGGAAAACAACTGTATTCCTTAAAAAATATTTTTCTTACCAGTGGCACCAAGGCACATGTCACAGACATAAAAGTATGGGTTACCTCTATGGGAAGCTTTTACCCCGAAACATGTCTTTATTCTATTAAATGAGGCCAGAAGGGTTGCTCTGTTCCATCAATCACTTAAGATGTAAGATTTATCCTTACAAAAGAAAGGATCTGATATAAAAATTCATGGATCATCAAGGATGCCAAGGGATGTTCAAGTCTTTTGCTATAAGATCTTAACTTATCAGTAAGCCAGTCAACAGCTGGAATTGAGAAACCTTCCTTTTAAGAACATTATAATTGTTTAAAAGTTATTTCTAGTGTTTATGATTTGTACTGTGAATGGTGCAGTGGTTTTCAAAATGTAGTCTAGGTATTCTTTAGGGAATCTAGTGGGTCTCAAGCAGGATAATTTATTATATTAACCAACTCCAGTATGATTTGATCCATTAGTTGGAGTGGCTCTTGAATAGTGATCAGTGGGAAGAGCTTGATGTCAGTCTGTGGAAGGTACTTTGGTCCATCAAAATAGTCCTGGGAACCAAACCATTTGAAAACCACTGCTTTGGAGTATGGACCCAAAGTATTAACCAGTGTAGTCAGACCACAGGTCTGACTCTGATTGATACTTTGAGGATAATGTTTCTCTCATCCCTGCAAATGACACCACCCTGGTTAAATGAGAGAATGTCCTTACTTTACAGAGCTTTAGAGCTCTGATGAATCAAGATTCCATCCCTGCCTGTGACTTCAGCTTTATATCCATATATAACCTTGCCCTAATGTCAAAATAGGGGTTTGGTAGAAACCTTCAGGAGGTAATGATGAGGCTTTCCCATCAGCCAGTGTGTATGGAGCCATGATTGTAGTACACGCAAGCTCCCTCTGCTTCAGACTGACAGTTTCAGAATGATGGAAAGTATTAAAAAGGTTTAATTTCATTACTGGTATCTTTCCTGGTGCGATTATTAATAGAATTCTCCCTGTTTTATACTGCTATACTGAAATTCTAAAAGTGACAACTTATCTACATTAGTTTTCCTGATTCAATTGCCTTCTTTATCCAGGGTGTTTCTCTTAAGCCTTTGGGATGAATTTTTATGGTAATGGCCTTGTCTTTATTACCCTTCCCTTATCCACCTAGAAAGATTTTTTTAAAAAGAACCAAGTAAGAGCCAGCAGACCTTTCTTCTGATTCTTAGCATATCCAAATATCAAAAAAACTATACAGGTGAAGGGCCCAAAACATACTGGGAAGCTATGCTGATGAGAGAGCATCATGACTTACACCTGCCTTCCAAGTCTACTGTGTTTGAAGGAGTAGAGCAGGAGTCCTCAAACTTTTTAAACAGGGGGCCAGTTCACTGTCCTTCAGACCGTTGGAGGGTAGGACTGAGGGCCCCAGGATGAGTCAGCTGCTAAGCAGGATAGACAGTGGTGGCAAAAACACCCAGCGGGCTGGATAAATGTCCTAGGCGGGCTGCATGTGGCCTGCAGGCCATAGTTTGAGGATGCCTGGAGTAGAGGCTCATAAAGGATTCTTTCCATGACAATGCTTTCAGCCTCACTTTTAATTCCTTTGGAAAATAAACTCCATCTCCACACTGACTCAATAAGGAAAGTAGACTGTTAGGTGGATGTTTAAGAATACTGGAGCTTGAACATACACTGACTGGTATGTAGAGCGGGACTAGAACATCAATACATAAAGTCCTTATTTTTCTTTCATAGCATAAGGATACGATAGGTTATTTAAAGTTGAAAAATGCAAATCCAGCTGCATTGTCACTAGGGAGGTGATACATTTGGTGGTTAGGCTGGCCACTATCAAAACTGTATTTGCTTTTTCCTATTTGTTTCATTTTAAGAAATACAGCCATAGTTTGCATTGATAAAATGAAAAGAAGTTAGACACATTTCCTGACCCTGGATCTTGTTCTGATCATTGATGTGTCCCTGTGAGGTGCTCTTGGCAGCCAACATCTCGTTGGTGTCACAGGTGTAAGGTATAGTGAGCAAAGGCCTAGGTTCGGATTTCATCAACCTCTTTTTTTAAAAAAAGTTTTATCAAAAGAGGCTCTCTAAAGCACAGCACCAACAAAGAGCAGCCAAGCACATTCCAAGCAACAATGCCAAACCCTGAACCCAGAGTAATAAGGAAAGATAACTTCTTCTTTTTTTTTTTTTGAGACGGAGCCTCAAGCTATCTCCCTGGGGAGAGTGCCATGGCATCACAGCTCATAGCAACTTCCAACTCCTGGGCTCAAGCGAGTCTCCTGCCTCCGCCTCCCAAGTAG